>JACXGK010001106.1:45655-77594 GCA_016801125.1 Novumbra hubbsi | reverse complement strand
ACAAGGTCTCGTATGCCAGAGCTGAATGTTGATTTCATATTGTGGTACAAGGTCTCGTATACCAGAGCTGAATGTTGATTTCATATTGTGGTACAAGGTCTCGTATACCAGAGCTGAATGTTGATTTCATATTGTGGTACAAGGTCTCATATGCCAGAGCTTTTGTCCAATTACCTCTTAGGGTTCAATCCAACAGGTTGGCAAAAGAACTTACTGCGCCTTTAAATTTAAAAGCTATGTTATGATTATGCTCAGCTGACGGGGGCTGAACAGAAAGAGACTTGATATTGTCGCCGTGTTTGATTGGATCTGCCTGCAGGTGCATGTTAAACGGTCTGGGGTGCTTTACACAAAACAGCTCCTTCTAAGTGAATCCAAAAGGTGAAACCCAATTGAGTCTCTGGTGACAACCTGTAAGCTTTTGGTTCTCTGGTGCCTCAACACTGGACAAATGGCTTGCAACGTTATTGCAACACACTATACAGTAGGCCGCAGTTTATCAGCATTTTCACAGAACGAAGCCTGCTTGAAGAATAGATTTATTCCTGATGATTTTCCGTTCGTGGAAAGAGCGTTGCGGCGAGCGTGATACAAATAAATAATCAGATAAATTCCCAAATCCCCCCAATAATATAAAGGGATTCCAGTAGAATGCAATTAAATTAATGCAATTAAATATATTATGGGGATTTTATACTTTTCTTTTGAGGTGAAAGAAGATGTTTTTGCTGAACAAGCTCTGGGCCAGATTTGAACCAAAAGCCTTAGTTGTATGGTGCCAGTTGAGCACTAAGGCATGGACTGTTGAAACACAAGACCACACAGAAAAGTGTCAAGTTAAAATCTTGATTTTGAGGATATTTAGAGATGAAAATAAACAACCAACATATTTGTGACAGGATTTATCAAAATATAATGGTTCTGCAAGTTTTCTATGCCTTAGAAAAACTTGTGTATTCCTTTCTTTCTGGACCCATACACTTTCAACAACGTTAAAACTTTAATTGAACTAACTCAGTTCACCATCTAATGGCTTAACTGGTAGAATACAAGTTGAATCAGGTGTGATGGCACTGTCTGGCCGGAGGACCCCGACGAGGGGTTTGAGAACCACGGGTATACAGCTCCTCTCCAAAACGAGTCAACCACTGCAACGCAGGCTGCTTCTGTTGTCCGTCTCGGCAATTAGGTGCATTTATTCTAGGTTACCGAGTTCATGCACGCCTCCTAAATGTCTGGCTCTTGTTGTTGCATTGCTAATTGAATCTGGGTGAAATGGAGATGATGCTTTCAGATGTATGTCAAATGGTTTTGTGGTATTTGATGAGATGCGCTTTTCAAGACATCTGGTTTCAAGTTTCGAGTTGGCATTTTTGTCATAGCCGGCTAACAGCGAGTAAAAGACGCAGTAGCTTAGTTGAAGTCACAGTCTGGCTCCCCGTGTAACTTTAAAAATATCTTCTTAACAGATTTCGCCATTTTGGGCAGGTTAGCTAGCCAGTTTAATATGGCTTGGGATAACAGCAAGGAACCATCTTCACCGGATGGCTTGAAGTATCGACAGGGTACCGCACCAGTCTTCACCAACACTCAACAGAAATAACGTTCAAACCTGGCATAGCGGGAGTCAACATTTGAGGTCTTGAAAGTTTCACCAGACTGGAATTGGCTGTACACTGATAGCCGGACTGTTTTTGCATTTCTAACTAGCCGTCTACCGGAAAATACAAAAATCAAGTGCAACTTTGTATACTGCCACAAATCGGAATGAAATATGTGGCGTTACATTTGTTAAATGCTACCTGCGCATTATTAAAGAAAATATATAGAGATAGATGGACGGAGAAAGAGAAAAACAGACAGAGAGAGAGAGTCAGAAAAATAAAGACAGACAGAGAGAAAGATCAGATCCATACTGAGATGGAGGTAGACTTACTTAATGGCCTGAGCACCAGGTCTCTGGGAGACAGTAGTGCTGAGGTCAATCATTTGGATCTTGAGTATCTCTGGAATGTTGGCTTCCTCTCTCACTGTGATGGACGTACGGAACAGCTTGAAGGTCACAATCACTGCTACATACTAGAGGACACACACATGTAAACACACACGTAAACACACAAGAGAGACACACAGAGACACACTGAACATCCTGTGGGAAGGACAAAAAAAAACGACCAAACTATCTGATTGTTCGCAGAACCCATGGGGTTGGGTCAGAGCTACAACACGCACAGGAATTGGTTAGAGTTGAACCAATCGCAGTCAGACGTCACCTATACGACTGCAACGTGGATTCAATATGTTCCCCCGAGACGCTCACGGACCCACCTGTTTGGGTAAAGCCAGGTTGTGAGAGCTCCCACTGTATCCGATGGCGGTGTAGAGTTTGGCCTTCTCTTCAGCCAACATCAAATCCTCAAAGGCTGTACCTGAAAGGACAGTGGGAGGTATACACAGCACCAGTTAATGAAGAACCTAGTAATTATTATTAAGATAGATCAAGTCATGCTTCACCCGGACATCACAGGAAAACTTGTTGAAAGGAATCATTAAAATGCATTTAAGCTTAAAATGTAATTACAAAGTGTGTGTGCGTGTATAAGTGTGTAACTAACTGTCTTCCTCTGTGGTGTCCTGCTCTTTTTTCTTTGCTTCCTTCTTCCCAAAGAAGCTACTGAAGAACCCTCCACCCTGCTTGGGTGCCACTGCGGCCTTCTTAGCCTCCAACTTCTGTCCCGACCGGATCACCTGGAAAGACGGAGAGAGACAGTGACCAGAGCTGACAGGATTCTGACTGGACTTCCCGTCATCGACACTCGACCAACTGCCATATGCCTGGGAGGGGTGGTGGATTTTCACAAAGACCGCCGCTACAACCGCACAAACCTCCATCTGAGCTTGCTGCCGGGCTAAGGTGATGTTGAACACGTCCAGGCTCTTCTCCAGGTCCTGGATATGCTTCTCCTGGTCGTCTCTTAGCTTGCCCTGTGGCATCAGCAGCTTGGCCCTGTAGGATGCTTTGTAGGCTTTCAGTGTTTGCCGATGCTTCCTGATGTTAGACCAAGACCACATGCGGTTGAAGCGTCTGATGTGGACCTCCAGGACACTGTTCAAACAGTACCTCCACCTGGACAAACACCACACACACAGGTCCCATAGAGCAGTTAGAGCACTGCAAGTTTGATTCATTGTCCATAGAGCCTGTTGATTTTGCAATAGACTAGGGTTGGAGGATTTCTGATCACTCCTAATTCCTAGGATTTACATACACATTTTGGAAGAGTTACCCATATTTTCTGCAAGCCTAATTAGTTGAAATGGGGTTCACCCCAGACTGACGGCCAACTGAGACACTAGAGAAGAGAGACGGCCTCACCATTGTCTGGCGTTGGTGTGTATGGGGACGTCAGGTCTGTACTTCCTGTATGGTCCATTCTTCACCATGCAGTCTATAGACTCCAACAGGTCTACCATTGTAAGGTACTAAGCAGTAACAGATATACATAAGAAATCAGTCTCTAAATAGGCTCCAACAGGTCTAGTAATGGTAACTAAGTAATAGACATAGATAACAAACATAGACATCAGAACATAGACTCCAACAGGACTTCACCATTGAGAAACGTTTAAAACACTTAATATTAAAAAACAAAACCAAATTAAAACAGCGTAATAATTTTCAATACTAAGAATACAAATATTTAACAACACATATCAGTTGATTGGATGACCAGACTCAAGTGAGGAGAGCAGCTGTTATCAATTAACAATTAATCAATTTACAGCTGTGTGGGAAGCTGTGCTAATGTTGGGCAATCACTAGCACAAGATGGCTTCCAGAAAGCCATGTGTGTGGATGCATTGTGTGGTCTGGTTGAGACCTGGGATGCATAAATGCCAAGTACTACGTGTGAGATGCATACTATTGGCTGGATCCAAATCCATCTCAAGCACTTTTAAGTATTGACTAGATATTTGTACGGGGTTACAGAAAGTCTGCAGGGCCAACTTGAAATGTCATTGGGTGTGTATATAAATGAGAACGAAAAGACAATGTGTGTGTTGTGTGTACGCGTTTGTGTTGTGTACCTGTGGTTTGGTCATCTCTATAGCAATATTCTGAACCTCCAAATACAAGTTAGCTTTTGGGGTCTTCAGTTCAACCTCTGCATTGGGGTTGATGAACATTTTAGCTGAAGCAAAGATGGGTTTAAAAACTGCAGAGAGAGGAAAGAGAGAAAGAGATTGAGAGACACCACCAACACACAGCCTATTCCAGGGCGGCCCAAATGGTTCTGGAGCCCTGGTCACCCTTCAGGTCAGGTCTGGACAAAAACATCTGTAGGCTTCAAGGTCTCAAGGCTCAATCCAGGTCTGTACAACTGGCTTTGGGTGAATACAATGAACTACTAGCAACTTTTTTTAAATGTATTGATTTATTATTTTAAATAGGCCCCCCATTAGAAGAATGGCGATTACCGATATTTGTATGGCAGACCATTCAAAACACATTCAAACCTAGTCAATGGGGATTATCCGTGACACACGCTTTATAATCCAAGAATAGCATTCATCCATGTCATGGAAACTGTCCAATAAGGTCACAGGTCTCCCAGACACAGACCAGCAGGGCAGTGAGATTTCTCCAGACAAACAATATGTTAACCCCATATATATTAACATTGGCATACTATAAAGCTGTCCCCTATCTCCTTCATATCACAGCTTTCCTCGGTCTACGGTTTCCCATGTTTATGGGCTTGGGAAGATAAGCATCCATTTAAAGCTCAAAATGAAAATATATATATCAGTTTACGCAGTTTGTGTGTGGGTGTGACAAATAATTAAGGAATCAAACAGAATGATTCATTTCAATGGTATGCTGTCCTGGCTTGGCTGGTTTGACATGGACGGTAAAAGAAAAGGTTAAATAAATGTTAATAAATAAATCAGTAATAATAATAATTAATTCAGTACTTAAACATACTATATTGGTAGTCTTTCTGCTCTTGGTCCTTAGTACTGATGCCGGACTTCAATTTTTCCTAAAAATAAAAACAAGACAGAAAGGGAAAGTGAGAGAGTGTGAGAGAGAGAGACAGACCAAGAGAAAGAGAGAAACACACAGAGAGATAGGCAGAACATGTTGAGAGAGAAGAGGATGAAAATAGAAGACATGACAAAGTGTATTAAGGGGAGGAAGTAACAGTATTATAAAAACTGCATCGGCTCCAGAACCATGACATTTTTCTTTTCCACTCTGACCTAAATTCCCCATCACACATCCCTGGTATGTTCTAGGTGCGTCAGCCATCAATTTCTCCTGTGGACCCAGTGTGTTTGTCCAAAGCCTAATAGCTATTAAGACAACATTGCATAAGCGCAGACTCCACAATTAGCCATGAACCCACACAAACATGAACATAAAGGGTGTTTTAGTGAATCAGCACGGTGACGCAGGAAGACACCCAGAACCTGGTCCTAAATCAGCCTTTTAAATAAAGGTGGGCAGAACCTCCAAAGATAAGCGGACATCTGCAGGCAGGGCTGTCTAGATTAGAAATGCAGCTGCGTGATTCATTCAGCGCATCTGTGGGTTGGACCCACTGGGGCTTCTTCCCACGAATCATGAACAGTACCTCTGGGTCCTCTTCAACTGGCAGCATTTGGCAAGGTTGTCCGGTGTTTCCGTTCTGGTTGGGTTCAGTTTGCCGTCACACGCAAATTTTTCAAGGAATCATTCCATAGCAGAACATGGACAGAGACGAGTTTATTACAAGAGCTACGGCCACAACGTCTTTACTGGACCTCTCCAAGAACAGTGGCGTTCGTACTGGACCATCTGTGTGTACGCACGTGTGTGAAATGTGGAGGAGGGGTAAGACTGACCCAGTATTGCCATTGTGTATAACCACAACAGCAAAGGAAAAGGGACAACTGAAGGTGCGCACATTAATAAAAAAAACAGCAACAGTTCTTCTCCAATCACTCCAATTATGCGTTATTTGGTATCCTATGCCAACATTTAAGTGGCGGGGTAAGTTCTCCTAGTCACACTGTGCCAGTCGGTGAACAGCACCTAATCCACAACTGGCCTTAGCTACAGCTGGCTGCATCACTCCCAGCTGACACTTGGTCTATAGCAGAACTCTAACTTATGATAGTGTGTATGGTAGGTAGGTGGGGAGGGAGGGACATGACATGCAAATGTTTTGGCTTTAATCAGGAGAAGAAAGGAGCGTATGAGGACATACCGGGGTAGGGGGGGATGAGAGAGTTTAGTGTCCGGTGTTGATAAGATGCTAAATAAAGGCCTCCATGCTACAAAGTATTTTTGCAGGCTTTTTAGGCGTGTACACACACATCCAGACAGCACCATATGGGATGTCTTCAGTATTACCACGACAGACTGTTGGCCGTAAAACAACAACTCCATGTCGACGGCCAGATGGACCTCGTAGCTACCAACAACTGCACGGAAAGCAGAGATACAGGAGACCCAAATAGCATTTCCTATGCTGTTCACCCATGGGGAACCGATCACAAAGTCTGCTACATAGGTTGCCTGTTGGAACACATGCAGGGGTAAAAGCCTACTGACGCAGTGCTCATGAATTAAGCAGTTAGAACGTCAGTGTTACACTGACAAGATATGCATGAATAGATTCATAAAGATAGCTCCATTTTGCAAAACAAAGAGTTATCAATGAACGTGATGTAGTTAGTGTCGTGTCAATGCTTTTTGCTTTTAAACTGGTTACTGATTTACATTATGTAATTTCTCCGCTGTGTCATAATCATGAGTATTTTCCATCAAGATTAGTGTTGACATCGTCAAACATCCCATCCTACATACAACCAGGTATTAAAGTTAAAAAATCCTATCCCCTTACAGCTCATTGAAATAATGCTTTATTCCTTAAGAAAAGTGGTAAATTAAAAGTGGATCATGTATAATTTTGGTCATAGTATAAAGCAAGGGAGCTTTGAAAAAAATGATTAATTATTGCTTATAAAACAAAGATATTCTAAAATGGTCTTAAAACATTTGTTGGTAACCTTTAGAAATTATATTAAATAATGGGATTATAGTGATTTGTTTCTTTAATTAGTATCACACGTCTCCAATATTGTAATCAGTCATCCAGCCTACTTAAATGAAGTTGTCATTATGCTTTTTGGGATCCTTGTGTGTCCCACGCTGAAAATGGAGCAGAGAAAGCAAAGGAGTTGTCTGAGGAGATCAGAAAGAAAATAATTGACAAGAAATAAGTTCAAGGTCTATGGAACTGTAGCCAACCTCCCTGGGCACGGCCGCAAGAGGAAAACTACCCAAGATTGAACAGAAGGATAGAGTAAATTGTCAAAAAACAACAAAGGATTACTTCCAAAGAGATACAAACTGAACTTTTTCGCACCGTCCGTAAAATGCATATTGACAAGCCACAATACTTCTGGGAGAATTTCCTTTGGACAGATGAGTCACATCAGCTCTATGTTTGCAGATAACAAAATTAAGCTTTCAGAAATTTGAACTCCATACCAACCGTGAAACACAGAGGAGGCTTGGCTATGTTTTGGGGCTGCTTTGCTGCATCTGGTACAGGGTGAATTTAATCTGTGCAGGGCACAATGAAATCTCAAGACTATCAAGGCAATTTACTGCAAAACGTACAGTTCAGAAAGCTCGGCCTCAGTTGCAGGTCAACAGGATAATGACCAAAAGCACACAGCAAAAAGCACACAAGAATAGACAAAAACAAACAATTGTACTATTCTGAAGTGGCCATGTATGAGTCCTGATCTGAATCCTATCAAACATCTATGGAAAGATCTGAAACTTGCAGTCTGAAGAAGGCAGCCATCAAACTTGAAACAGCTGGAGCAGTTTGCTCAGGATGAGTGGGCCAAACTACCTGTTAATAGGTGCAGAAGTCTCATAGAGAGTTTCATTGCAGTGATTGCATCAAAAGGTTGTGCAACAAAATATTAGGTGACGGATCTCATCATTTTAGTCCATGCCATTTTCATGTGTTTTATTATTCACAATATTACGTTGAATAGAAAATCAAATGCAAAGTCAGATTTCTATTAAATATAGATTAAACCATGATGGACGCCAATAACTTTTTCCTGTTTCAAGTTATTTCAGAGAAAATCAGAATGGATGTACTGATTCATAACTTTTTAAAGCTAGCAAGAAATTCCACAGATCAAAACCTGCACAACAATCCTAAACTAACTTTGTCTATTTACATGTTCTTTACCATAATTGACTGTCAACGTTTCGGCTAGGTAGATACAATGGTATCCAAATTCAAACCATGCGAGTACCTGTGTAGACAGCTAATGTAAACGTAACTAACACGTCACTAACACCACGTCAAGCTTATTCAACATGAGGAAAGGGCACACGCACATTCACACAGGTCCTAACAATGCTTGTCAGCCACTGCACGACAGCACTAATTAGTGCAGCTGCAGAGCTGAGGTAAAAAAATTATAATAAATCCTGTTCTCCATCTACTATGTGTGAGAGAAATCAAAGTATGAGCGCACATGCACACACAGTTTTATTATCTTTGTGGGAACCACAAAAACTGTGTCTCAAAATCCCATTTTTCTAACAGACTTTCAAACCTTAACTAATATTGACACAGAAAATAGCTCTCATTTCCCCTTACAAACAGTTCTTTGTATGTAATCTTCTGCCTTGTCGTGTGCAAAAAATAAAAATCCAACTCCTTCAGAACACCATATTTAGTCAGAATTAGGACAAACCCAGGATAAGTAGAAATACACGCAAACACACACACATACACACACACACACACACACACACACACAAAACAACACCCACTCTTCTTATGTTAACTTCACAGAGAGACATCTCCTTCGGTCCACAACACAAAACTACATCTTTCACAAACATGATGGAAATCAGTTATCCGAACCCAGATTAGCATAACATTTAGCATAAGCTAGGGACCAAAAAACCCACCCACCAGAAACCATCTTCCGCACAACTACGTATGAAGACCTTAGAGCGAGCCAAGTCCTGTGTTGCAAGCATGCAACCACATTTTTGAATTGTCATCGTGACTTGTTGTAGCGCAACATTGTCTCACATGTCCAGTCCACAGGACATCCTGTAAAAGGCTTTCAGACTGCAAGGCAGAAAACAAGTGGTTACCTTGGCTGAAAAAGTTTATTACTTTAATTTATCACATCATGTGAGCGAAGTCGGCAGAGATTTGCACAATATAATCTCTCAAATTGATTCCAGCGCAACAGGCAATCTCAGACGAGCACATTAATTATATAAGCGCAATGATTCAACTAGTTGTCCAACCATGTCTGTAACACGTGTCTAGTAACGGGGGACAGGAGATTATTATATCAGACGAACAGGCGAGTGGGAGGAGAGAAGAGGAGGAGAGGGACAAAGTGAAGGAGGAAAAGAGGAGGAGAGGGACAAAGTGAGGGAGGAGAGAAGGAAAGAGAAAGAAAGGTTGTGGAGAGAGGTGAGGGGAGTGGGTTGTGCTACTCACTCAGCCATACTTCCACAGTAGCACAGTAAATGGCTCTTTGCACAGATAATTCTAGATATGTTAGAGGCTTTGTCCCAACAGAATATTCCAGATACGCTAGAGGCCAGGCCCCAACAGAATATTCTAGATATGTTAGAGGCTTTGTCCCAACAGAATATTCCAGATACGCTAGAGGCCTGTTCCCAACAGAATATTCCAGATACGCTAGAGGCCTGGTCCCAACAGAATATTCTAGATATGTTAGAGGCTTTGTCCCAACAGAATATTCCAGATACGCTAGAGGCCTGTTCCCAACAGAATATTCCAGATACGCTAGAGGCCTGGTCCCAAAAGAATATTCCAGATACGCTATATGCCTGGTCCCAAAAGAATATTCTAGATACACTAGAGGCCTGGTCCCAACAGAATATTCTTGATAAGCTAGAGGCCTTTGTGTCAGTTTGAAGACACTCACTGTGAAACAGCATATTTTCCTAGTGCAGTGGTGTTTCTTTTTGATAACTATTTGGTTGTTGCAAGTAAATGGAGATTTTCTTTCTGTTGTACCTAATCCTTCACCAGGTTAAACCGTAGGACAATGCTAATATCTATGTAGGCCCAAAAAGTGTAGACAAGGAAAGACTGTATCCAATACTTCCCTTATTTGTACACATGATTGTGTGTGTGTGTTAGTATGCTGACTTATTTCCTTTAAAATGGATAAAGAACAAAAGGTTCAGTGTGACAAATTGAACAAAGGGTTGAGTGGATGATGACGACTGGCACAAAGATGGAAGGTTTCTTACCACGATCTCCTGCCAGGATCCTCTATAGAAAATAGGACTGTTGACGTTCCAGTAGGCACACAGACATTCTAGACGGCCCAGCTAGGAACAGAGATGGGTGTCGTTACATAGACCAATAAACAACACCAACGATACATTAAACAACATACACGTTCCAATCAACAACATCAACAATACAATGAACAAAAAAAAGTAAAATTAACAAAATCAACAATACAATATACAAAAATACTTCCTCCATTCAACAACATCAAGAATACAATAAACAACATACACATTCCAATTAACAAAATCAATCATACAATAAACAACATACACGGTCCAATTAACAACATCAACAATGCAATACACAACATAGTTTAATTAACAACTTTACCGATACAATCAACAAATTAAATAAAACGTATGTGCCCGTCAGTAAACATGGTTAAAGGTTACCGCCACTCCTTCATCGGTTACCTTGTAGATGATTTTTGCGGCCTCATTTAATATACACGTCTTCCAGTTCTCATCTGTTGTCTAAAAACAGAATGAAGAGGAATGAAATAGCATGTATTTAGAAATGATTAGACATCAGAAAGACTATGCAAATCTGTCTGTGTGTGTCCTTACCTGCAGACTCAGCTCGGCCAGGGTGACTCCCATGGACAGAGGCCGCTGGGGGTCAGATATCTGTGGAATGCAAATCCCACAATCACATAACCTCCCAGCATGCACTGGGAGACAGGAAGCACTATCACTGCTCACAAAGAGTATTTCATTTTAGTTTGACTTCAAAGTTTCCCTTCCCTAATTTCAAAAGTAGAAAGCAATACAGGGCAGGCTTTTCCAATCCTGTGCCAAAGAAACAACATTTTAAAATGAAATCCATAGCCAGAGTAGGAAAGGAGAAGAAAAAAGATGGTTTACAGGTGAGGAAAGGAGACAAGCAAAACAGACGAGAAGAGACGTTACAGCAAGCGGGCAGAGAGAGGAGTATTGAGACACGTACATCATCCTCGTATCTGAGATGGATGCTGGTAACCTTGACTTGCAGGTTTTTGATGACTTGCGTGGCTAACTTCTCCGCAAATGTGTCCTTCTTCTCTTCCTGCTGGGGCTTTTCTGAAATAATAAAAACCCTCAGTTGTTAATGAACTAGTTGACTATTTTTTTTGGACTATTTTGTCAAAAACAAGTCCCAATCACATTGACTATCACGTGCACCACAGATCCTTCCCACACAAGCATGGTTACCCACACAGACCCACAGCAACAGACACGCGAAACAGAACTGTACGTACCTTGTTTGTTTTCATGACGTTTTAAAGACTTCAGACTCCTAAAGCCTTTTTTGTGTTTTTTACTCTTAAATCCTTTATGATTAACGCAGCATTAAAAGACAAACAACAGTCAGTTTCTCAGCTGGGCAACAGCGAAACATCGGAGCCTAACAGGACAGCATGCATAGACAGTTACAGGAACAAGCCCACAGCAAAACAGAGCTCTGATAAGCCTTTATTCCACATTACAACATACCATTATTAAAGGTTTTCATCTGGATTATTCGAGGGAAACGTGTGTATAGTTCTACAGCATGCATTAGTTTACACAAAGATCCATAAGGCGTTCTAGGAGCGTTAACCGTTTGACTGGGGCCCTCACTTCCCTGCCGTCCCATGTTCTTACAGTATTACACACATTCACGCTGTACGACTGCATCTGTGTTTGATGTATTAGTGAGATGTTTGCACACATCAGTGTGCATATCCTGGAGTGACGTAGGACCTGTGGTTCTCAACTGGTTTGGCCTTAGGGACACAAGCCGAATCCGGCTGTCAAAGTTGTGACCCAGTATTATCTAGGCAATTCTTTTGCTAAAAACCGGAAAGCTACTTTAATTGCTGTACACGGTATATAAGGGACAAATGTTTTACCTGGAGATTCAAATATATAGATTTTTCATATATGGTTTATTTTTTGGTTTATTTAAAAAAAAAAAAGATCCATATTTAAATTGTATATTTACGTGGATAATGTACTAACGAGACGGCCTGTATAATGTTTCTAGCAACCATGAGATGTAGGACCTATGGTCCGTAGCTAACACCTTACAGAACCTACCGCATGGCGGGTCCTTGTACACAACACTCTCCAGATTAAACACCAGCTCTCCCGTCTGAGAGTCTGGGGGAGCAGCCGTCAGGTAAACCGCAGAGAGAACAGCAGAGAGAACAGCATTCAGGTTAAATAAACCATCGCCAGCCAACAATGAAGTCAGGTTACCTTCATTCCCGCAATGGACTCTGAATGTTCACCAAATGGACTCTGAATGTTTACCAAATGGACACTGAATGTTTACCAAATGGACTCTGAATGTTTACCAAATGGACACTGAATGTTTACCAAATGGACACTGAATGAACACCAAATGGACACTGAATGAACACCAAATGGACACTGAATGTACACCAAATGGACACTGAATGTTTACTAAATGGACACTTAATTTACACCAAATGGATACTAAATGTACACCAGACTGAAACCAAATGGACATTCCATAGAAACTTAATGAACCGTTTTAGAACTGAAATGAATAATAGTTATCTTCCCTGAGATTGGGGTTCCGTGGGCCCCCACAATGACCCCAAAGCCCTGCATTGTATTTGTTACGGCTTTGTGCTTGTCTCTTTTATTATAGTAAAGTAAAACATTATAGTACATATCACCATAATATGTCCCATCATGCTCTAATGTAGGGAGATTTTCTGAATATTTCAGATTTTGTATGAGTTTTACGTGTTTTGCATGAACAGTTCTCAGGATAAACACAGGTTTTTATGATGTACCCATTCCAAGGGGTTCTGACTACCACCATTCAGGTAGGTTGATGCACTGAAATGTCATGTCATTTTTATACTTAAGAGCAGGAAACCTGCGCCACAACAGAATATAACGAATGTTTGTTCAGCCCCAAATCCTAATGATTTGCATGGAATAGTTGGAGTAGTCGACTAGGTAACAGAACGCGTTCTAATTACGTCTACAAGCATGATGAAGGGCTGAGACGTTTCCTTTGTACACGTGTCATGATGCTGCATATGAAAGGGATGGAAAGAGCTCAAGCTTTTTTTATGATCTTTGCGACTGAAGGTGGATTTGAACCACCGCAGCCATTTAATAAAAACAACCCAGTGGAATTGGAGCCTGAATAACTCAGATCAAGAGGAAAAACACAAATGTGGTCGTCATGGTGATGAGAGCCAACAATGAAAGGTCAAGTGACAAATCGGGTGATAGAAATAGATAGAGAGAGACAGAGAGAGAGAGAGAGAGAGAGAGGGATGGGGAAGAAGAACAGGACCACATTTCATGGGCAGTAGATTTGTTTATGTGGTTGCTTAGTTACCAGGAACATCAATGTTGCCCAGAACCACTACTATAGTCCTCTGTTACCTCAGCGCAGCCAATCTAAGTCACATGGAAATGTGCAAAGCCTGCGGACGCGTCATGAGTGGAACGCAGGTGAATGACAGAGAGCGACGCGGGTCGAGGGGGCATCAGTGTTATCACGGTCAGGCAGGACGCAGGGGTGTTTGTACGAGGTCGAGTCTAACGGTCCGGCCAGCTCACCTCTCCGTGCGGCCAACAGCAACGCCTCCTCGATACGCTGCAGCTCCTTCTGCTTGGCCTCCTGCTGGTAACGCTCCTCCTTCGCCGGGTCATACTTTATCGCTTTGAGACAAGAACACAGGGGGTCAGAACCAGAGGATTGGCGATTTCACCAACCTGACCTTTAGTTGAGGCTCAGGGCTGTGTGAGACCCCATGGAGAGATCACATTACCACAGAGCAGCAAAACATCCCACAACCTCCTGCATGTTGACATACTGCTATTTATGTCACTTTGGTGGAAGTGGCTGATGCAAAAATATAGATTAGCCATGAAAACCGACTATGAGGAAGCGGTATTAGCGGTGTAGGGTACATCTGCTACAGTTGCTGTAAAAACTAACCTCAGCTACATACACACACACACACAAGTACACACACACAAGTGGTATTAATTAACAGAACGTTGTGGTTTGGTACCAGATGGACTAAAGGGAAACGTGGCACTTTAGGGTCCCTAGATGTGCAACAACAACTATTTCCAGGACCAGACACCAATTACAAAACAGCCACGCTGAATTTAGAGGTGGACTGGTAGGATTGTGGGTGTACTTGTGCCATTTGTGTGTGTGTGTGTACCCACTGCCAGAGCAGCAGTGATTAACTGAAATGGGTTTCTCTCGTCACTGCCGGGAACTCTGGACACAGCCGTGGTGAACCGGCGCGTCGCTGAAGGGGAGGATTCTGCACTCAAGCCAGGCCAGTATTTGTTTGGGAAAACGTCTTCCCTCTACAGTCGATAAGGCACGTTACCATTTTCCCCACCATATCCTCGCCGTTCTGAGCAGGCCAACATGCCGTGCTCGATCTTGTCTGAATTAATGCTAACAGAGTGGCCTGCATTTTGGCTGCCCGCTGGCCACTATACCCCTGCATAACGCCAAAGGCTGTTGTGACCTTGAGCGAGACATGTGAAGCCCCGGTGCACCAGGGGAGTTGCTCCCTTACTGCTCATGTGGCGTGACAGCATAAGAAAATCCATTGGTGCGACAGCATAAGAAAATCCATTGGTGCGACAGCATAAGAAAATCCATTGGTGCAAACACCAATCAGGAACAAGAATCTTTTAAAAACGCTAACCGTAATCACGTTAACGCGGGCTAATACAGACTCTTGGGCTAATACAGACCCTTGGGCTAATACAGACCCTTGGGGTAATAAAGACCCTTGGGCTAATACAGACCCTTGGGGTAATAAAGACCCTCGGGCTAATAAAGACCCTCGGGGTAATAAAGAGTGCAGGAAAGCAATTGGGGTTTCCACGATTCTCTAATCTTTTTTACTTGAGGAAAAGTCAGTAATCATCACTTATATTGATAGTTATTGCATCAACGTCATACATGTATGAAAGTAAAACAAATGTTTTTGTGTCATGCAGTTAAAACGCTTTGGCCCTAGAGTGTGCATGGATTCTGTTGTTATCTCAGAACAAATCCCAAATACGAAAACATGTCAGAATCTTTGTGGAAACTGCCTAAGTGGCCTTTAAGAACACATTTCTAATTCAGAGCGGTTGCTGAATGAGGCCCATGGATATTCATCTGTTTGGCTGACAGGCAAGGAAAACCATCGGTGATGCTATAAGCAACCACTGGGAAACACAGACCTTGTGAATTAGCCATGAATATAAAAATAGTCACGCTGGTCCATAACAATGAGAAAGACCGTTGAGAGAGCGCTGTTCTAGTTCCAAGGGCTTCTGGATAGATATCAAATGTACATTCTGACACAATATCATTAAATATCTATGGCACTTAATATGACATGGTATGTTACATTAGAAATGAAAGAGATCCTCAGACACAGAGACAGTCCTGGAGGCAGACTGTCTAATTAATATTATGTTGCTGAGAGAGAGGGGGGGGTATGAAAGAGAGAACCAGATGGGATAGAGAGAACATGAGAGAAAAAAGAGAGAGAAAAGGAAATGAGAGCTTGCTCATGTCATAGTGAATCTAATACTATATTATTTGGTATCCCTTGCTTTAAATAAAACAAGAAGTAAAATCAAGGGCTTCATTCACATATATAAAATACTGGTCCGTACATATAAGCATCTATGGAACAAGCCGTGTGGCTTTCCTTTCTCCATAATTGTGATCGTTTCTTATGATCTTTGCTGGTTTCTTTTGAATTTCATTTGAATATTGCCCTTATTAGGGCCTAAGGTCTGAGTTTCTTACAGTCTGATTATGTTAATACTTGTGTTGTAATCCAGTAGTAGTTTCAAAGTTAATCAACATTTGTCTACTCTAAAATGGGACAGCACAGGGAATAAGGGCCAAAATGAACTATAATTATAATTAGTGATATAGGAATTTCATACTATAATGAATGTCATACGAGTTAGATAAGACAACAGTAATTATAATTACTGTTATATGGGTTATATACAGTGCTCAAAAAGTCAAATAAGCTTCAGGGATATCAATCTGTCTAGATATCAATCTGTCTAGAAGCATATTGAGGTGAATCAATGTCACCTGCTTTGGTGCAAAATAAAGTGACAACAGGTGCACTGGAGAGGCAACAGCAAGACAACCTTAAAAAAGAAAATGGTTATGCAGGTGGTGGCCAGAGATAATTGCTCTCAGCTTATACTTCCTGCCTGATTCTTTTATGTTTTGAGTCATAGTCACTACTGGTACTGTAGCGTGAGGTGGTACCTGCAGCCCATTCAGGTTGCACAGGTAGTCCAGCTCAGTACACAGCACAGCACCATGCATTCGCCAAAGAAACGCAGAAATGGCCAGATGCCGTGTCTAACGTTATGCTGCCTGCTACATCATCCAGCATGACAGATTTGGCGATGGGTTAGTGATGGTCTGGGGAGGCGTGTCCTTTGGGAGTTGCACAGTCCTCCTCGTGCTAGCTAACGGTACCCTGATTGCTGTTAAGTACTGGGTCAAAATCCTGAGACCTTACCCTGGTTCAGTGGGCCCAGGGTTTCTCCCGGTGCAGGACAATGTCCACCTCATGTGGCCAGAGTTTGTAGGCAGTCCCTGGATGATGAAGGTATTAATTTCATTGACTGGCCCTCACGTTTCACAGACCTGAATGAAACTGAAAACCTCTGGGACGTTATGTATCCGGGGGATACAAGTAGTAGCGCCACAGACTGCCTAGGAGCTCACTGATCCAGGATGGGGAGGAGACCCCCCAGGACCCCATCCGCCATCTCATCTGAAGCTTGCCCAGACTTTGTCAAGAGGACATACAGGTGCATGGGGGCCAAACACACTACTGAGTAACATTGAGTTGCCGTGATGAAGTTGAAACAGTTAGATGATTTTGTCTGTTTACTTTAATTTTTGGTGATTTTGGTTTTGATTTTGATTTTGGTTTCTATTAACCATAGTTACGTCCATTTCTTCTCAACAAATGACACAATGTACAGTAAAGATTTTGATCATAAATATATTTAGTTTATCAAAACCCAATGTGTGATTTAAGTGTTCCCTTAACTTTTTTTGGCAGTGTGCTATAATTTTGGACATGGGTTATGTACTATAATTACTGTTATGCGGGTTATATACTATAATAACTGTTATACGGGTAATGCTCTGGTCATAACAAATGGCTGGCCATGCAGGCTTTAACTTCAGCCCATTACTATAACAATCACATAGTTAAAGTATTCAGTGTGGGTGGTGATTGGCTAACCCTAAAAGTTGTATTAATGCTGCACTTGAACAAAAGCCTGTATTCCAGGGACAAAAGAAAAGACAACCTAGTGTTAAAAATAAATGTTTCTACAACCTCACGTTGGGTATTTAGACGTCTGGTTAGGGAGAGGTTAATGTCTATATGTGTAGTAGAAAGGAAAAATTGATAGATAAAGTGAAAGTTAATGTTAGGGATTAAAGGTAATGTTAAAAATTAAAACACTGGTCTCTCCATAGGTACAGAATAAAAACCTTTGTCAAAGTCTGCATCTTAAGATTCCACCCAACCATTACTGCTAGCCATTACCGCTAGCCATTACCGCTAGCCATTTTAAAAGTCTTACATAGATGTTCTCCCCAATTCGGACAAATGTCTAAAATACACAGCGTGCTTGGGTGAACATTTATATAAGGAGCACATCAAAACCCTACAGAGAGACATGATTGGCCTCAGTCGGACACCCTGAACCAAGATTTTATATATTTATTTTTTTAGAGAGAGAGATTTGTCTCAAACCACCACCCTGAATCCAGATTTGTAGGAAAATCTAACAGAGACATGATCTATTTCAATCCACCACCCCAAATAGATTTCTAGGATTATCTAACAAAGACCTGATTGATCTCCGTCCGCCACCCTAAATCTAGATGTGAAGGATTATATCTAACAGAGACATGATTGATCTCAGTCCACCACCTTAAATCCATGACCCTCTCACCTACTCCCATGTTCTTACCATTGTAGGGACATTCTGAATTGAACTGTGACTCCGCTGAAACATTGAAAACTTTGGTTGCTTAAGAGTTCAGAGAGGAGTTATTTCAGAAGTCACCAAAACTCATCACACTAGCAGATAGACAGTATTAACGTATCCTAACAGACTAATGGAGGAAGAGAGGTTTGTGACATTAGTGACCAGAGTCTACTGTTAACCTTAACAACCTTGCATTTTGCAAGAAACTAAAACGATATGTTTTGGGGTTCCAAAGTATTTAT
Organism: Novumbra hubbsi; assembly: GCA_016801125.1. Classification (NCBI taxonomy): domain Eukaryota; kingdom Metazoa; phylum Chordata; class Actinopteri; order Esociformes; family Umbridae; genus Novumbra; species Novumbra hubbsi. The sequence goes on along the minus strand of JACXGK010001106.1, from coordinate 58,943 downwards.
TATTCTAATCGCCTGTGTAATAGATAATTTGCAAGAACACTGCTGAAATCCAATTCCAAAACAGGGAATCTCTCTTCTGTAGTGTGAAATATGTAGCTAGCTAGGTACCACAATCACCCATTGGTAGCATCTGGTTAGAAGGGCAGCTAAAGCTGTGCAGTCAGCTTGCCTAAATAAACAAAAGAAGGCCATTTCAGGGTGAATAAAGAGAAATTTGTTTCAGTATTATTGAAGCAAAGTTAAAACAAAAATGCCTTAAAGGTAAACTGTAAAACAACCAGCAGGCTGTCATTGCTCAACAGCAAGCTGAACATGAGCTTTAGACCATACAGTAAGGTAAAGGGAGACTGCGAGGATGCCATTTTTCATCACAACTCTACACCCCTACATGTTCCTAATATGTGTAGTTTAGCTAGCTCTCTTAGTTGCATAAGTATAGTTGCTAGTACCAAATGCCATGCCTGGTCCCTGCAGCAGCACAGGACCTGGATTGGAGGTAGATGTATTTACATGCACAACACTGGGTGGTAGCTACCCCACGTGAACATCATCCATCCGGACTGGTAACAGGGCACTAAAGATCAACGCATCTTAGTAAGAGCAAAGTTTGACCCTTTGTGGGCAGGGCTGAAATCTGTTGCCGGGGAGGCCAGGTTTAAACATGACGTTAAACCGGTCTTCCTCCATCATGCCGTTTCAAAGCAATTAGTTCATGTGAATCAGAGAATAAAGAGAGATGTGAATCCTACTGAAATACAGGATAATAATAAGCCCTATTAAAGAATCACTTAAAAACACAAAAGACATTTGACTCACTCGCTCCAGGAACCACGAGCAGAAACAGACCGTCCAACGTTGCCACTACCGCATCACTGTACAAGTTCTTCCAAGGGATCTTCAAGGTCAGTTTCCCTGAAAAAACAACAAGTGTGTTAAGAGTCGACGACAACGTATGCAGTAAATTCATTTGTATAGATACAGGTTATTGCATAGGCTTGACCTGAGTCAGTCAAAACACATCTGCTACTGCCACCGATGCTATTTGATACACTCCTCTACAGTTCCTACCAAATAACAGAAGTGTAAAATGTACTCTCAAGCCCTCTAAAGCTGCATGCAGAAGGTTTTAGTTAGGGTCCAATTCATTGTCAAAACAAAACTTTTCTTTAGTTTTATTGAGACAAAGTTAAAACAAAAACCTAAATGGAAAATGATAAAGCAACCAGCTTGTCCGATTTCTGTCACTAAGGCCTATAGAAAGCAAGTTTAACAGCAAGCTAATGTTGCACTTCAGTACAACAGGGTCTTGAACATGGACATTTGATCATGTAGTCTGTTCTGATTGTAGGATCATTTCAAAGTTCATTGACGTAAAAAAGGACATTGGTCTTCGAAGTGGAGATGTAAATACTTTTTTTTTTTCAGATCTGTCTCTGTCTATCATCAATATAAGGTAGCTTTACTAATCTCAGCTGGCGAGCTCTAATATTCATAAAAACGTAAGTTCTTTAGAATTACTTTTTGTAGATAATTCTAGTAATTTGCCTAAACTAGAGTAATGCATTTTAACTGATTGAATTATTTCAGGAGCTGATAGACAGGTACTTCACTTAGCCCATTAAAATCTGCTATAATTTGTTCATGACTAATGACACTTGCAACCTAACGACTGATGGACAAACAGACAGACTTGGGTGAGTGTGTAGATTAGGGCGTCGCGTACGCAGTTGCTGCCATAATGGTAAAATACAATAAGAGATACTGGGCAGACTGTTAAATAAGGCCCATTCTACAGACTGACGGACAGATAAACAGAGAACAAATAGGGCGGATAGATAGACTGGGAAGACAGATAGACTGGGAAGACAGATAGACTGGGAAGATAGATGGATAGATGGATAGATGGATAGGGCTTTGTGAGGTGATTAATGCCTAGCCTGCATCTAGAGAGTTGCTGAGCAACACCTGCTGCTTGACTTTATAAGACAGGGTGAACAGAAGTGCTCAACTAAGTGTTCCCTCAACCACCCGACTCCCAAGTAAACCTGTAGATATACTTTTTACACAGCTTCAAAGAGCTGTACAACAAGAATTACTGTCTAAATTATGTCTCTTTTTCTACCTTATATCAACCTCTGGCAGCTCAATGGAAACAATTTCACATCTCAGCCTTTAACTTCTGAGGATATAAACGTGATGAAAAACATCTAATTAGCCTCTTCATTAGAAGTCCATCTCCATTCCTCTGGGTTATCTGATCTTCTGAGGACCGCAACAGTAAAAACATCAAACCAACAGGCAACCCTGAGTATAATCAGTGAAATCCAAGCAGTTGATCACCAGAGGCTAGTGTAACTTTAATCATACAGGTATAGGGTTAATTAGGATAAGTGACGATAAAAAGTTAGTAAAATGATGTCTCTGCCTTCTAATCAAGCTCACCTCAATAATCTGCCAATCAACAATGCAAATATTAATCCAGATGAAATGACAGATCTTATAAAAAGAATAAATCGCCAAAATATGTGGTACTGTACATCCTAAAACTCCTGTGATAAAAGTCACAATGGCTCTTTCATTTCCAGTGGACCACATCATAGTGATAGAAGGTACAAAGCAGCTGCACACAGAGGAGCCCCGACATACCGTGAGACAGTACCGGTCGGAGCCGAGGGGATCGGACACAACCTCATTAGATAACCTCACATCCAGACATAGGTGGCAATATAGGCTTGTTTGCCCCGGCGGCTGTGAACGGAGCACGTCAGGAGGTCAGTGATTAGGACCAGCACAAGACGACAACAGCGGATAATGGACCCAGTAACCGGTCCAGTGGAGTCAGGCTAAATCCTGATGGAGCGTCACTAGACCATTAGAAACTGTCTGGAAATGTGACTGGACTTCACACCAACTATAAGCTATTTAATAGTAACAACATCCAAAAACATTTTCACAGAAGCACTATTCTATTATAAACATTCTCTGTTATAGACAGTGATCAGATTCATTCTGCCCTCATGGGTAAGTTAGAGAAACTACTGGAAATAGACTCAGTGAGATGAGATAACGGCGCGATGACTCTGTAGAACACAGATTAAGCCCATTCACCCATCTCCACCAAGCACAACTGCCATATCAGATACAGTTTCTCCGACATCAGAGTCACTGATCTTAGACACGGGAGCTGTACTCAAGCTCGCTATTGAATTGTTACGCTTCAAGTATCGTCAGATAGAACCACTTTCCCAGAGTGGTCTCCTGGAGTGAGGTTATGTCATTAGGAGAAGGGGGCCCTGACATCATACTGACACAAAACAACAAGAGGAAAGAAAAAAAGAAGTGTTAACTGTGGAAGGGAGAGCTCTATCGATACTCACCAATCTGTCCGGCTTTCACTTTAAACGGAACATCCAGCTCACCCTGTGAAAGGAAGTAACAATATCTTCTTTAACATCACACCACTTGCACGTTTTAGTTAGTTAGTACAACATATCTAAATGTTTAGTTACACAGACAAGTCTCTCTAGACAAAATGCCTGAAGGATGACACGTTTAGCCAAAATACAAGCGAAAAGAGGCATTCAAGATAAGTGGCCTAAGGGGAATATTTGTCACTCTGTAAGTCTGTGGTCTGGTGTAGCTTCTATCACACTCCAGTGATTTAACTGAACACCCTTCCCGCTGTGCACTAATCAACTGATTTAACACCAGGCCAGTTGCTAGTTTCAGCAGCCGCAGTTTGTCTGTTGGTTACTGAGCTGTTTGGCTGTTTTTACAGACCATGGTCTGATGTTTGTTTTCTTCAAATAACTGAGTTTTTACCAATCAGGTCAAAAGTTGCAAGGCCCGCACTGAACAGAGTGCAACAGCACTAGACAGAGTGCAACAAGCACTAGACAGAGTGCAACAAGCACTAGACAGACTGCAACAAGCACTAGACAGAGCGCAACAAGCACTAGACAGAGTGCAACAAGCACTAGAAAGAGTGCAACAGCCCTAGACAGAGGGCAACAGCCCTAGACAGAGGGCAACAGCACTAGACAGAGGGCAACAGCACTAGACAGAGTGCAACAGCACTAGACAGAGTGCAACAGCACTAGACAGAGTGCAACAAGCACTAGACAGAGTGCAACAAGCACTAGACAGAGTGCAACAGCCCTAGACAGAGGGCAACAGCACTAGACAGAGTGCAACAGCACTAGACAGAGGGCAACAGCACTAGACAGAGTGCAACAGCACTAGACAGAGTGCAACAGCACTAGACAGAGGGCAACAGCACTAGACAGAGTGCAACAGCACTAGACAGAGTGCAACAGCACTAGACAGAGGGCAACAGCCCTAGACAGAGTGCAACAGCACTAGACAGAGTGCAACAGCACTAGAAAGAGTGCAACAGCACTAGACAGAGTGCAACAGCACTAGACAGAGTGCAACAGCACTAGAAAGAGTGCAACAGCACTAGACAGAGTCAGCTAGTTTAAGAATCTAGAATACATTAATAAAGTAGCCTTTTGCATACAAGCCAGGCCTCAGTAACGGTCTACCTGGAAAAGTAGAACAACCTCTTACACAGAAATGGATGTTGGCAATTAACAGGTACATACTTACCAAAGCGTTTTCTTTAACTTTCAGGTTTTCCAGAACAACATTGCCTGGACAGAGAAAACAGGTTAAATGACGTGTACATTTTGATGAGTCAGCTTGACTTAGCCAAGTTAATTACCAACAATGTGTCAACCAGGGTGTCCGGTTTCTTTCATCAGGCTGACACAAAAGGTCAGTCCTGGCCGTTTTAAAACCCTCTGCAGGCAAGGTAGCAATCATCATGGATTAATTGGAACAAATCTTTTGCACGTTGAAAGTGGCACCCTATTCCCTATATTCTGCACTACTATTGACCTGAGCCCAATACGGCAGGACAACAATAGTACACTACACAGGGAATAGGAGCTCACTTGGAGACATTTTTGTTCATCTATCTCGACAGAAAAGGCTGGTAAAAGGTGTCCGGGTCTAGTGTTGTGGCCTGAACACTTTATGTAAAAATAAAGACATGTAAAACACCCAAACAAATATCTCATTAGCAGGCATGAAAACAAGTGCACAGTACAACGAGTCCGGCGAGATGTTTACAGCCCCGTGTCCGGTACCATCTGCCGAGGCTGTAGTTGGTCACCCGGCAACAGGACAGCCGGGCTCTGACCGTCATATCATCCACTCAGAAAGTATGTTTACAGTAATATCTAAAAGGAACCCACCCTCACTCATTCGCTCCATCACTTCAGGCCAAATCCCTTGTTTACCTATCCGGTTTCAAAGGTCAGCCTTGATGTTGAGAGACCTGGCCTTGTGACGCTGCAGGCATGAAATACATACTTTCGCACAACGTCACATCCACAACATAGAATGTCACGCGTGTAACGGATAATCTTCCTCTCTTAGAATAATGAAGCATTTTGACTATAAGTTGTCTTGGTAAGCAGCCAATTGGCTATTTAGCATTTCGCAAGAATGTGGGATTCAAGATTATTTTGTCAATGTTTCATTTCTCCTCAAAATGCGTGTATATTTCTGTCACATCCATAACGTGGTTTGTTGTCGCGTTAACATAGGTAGGTTTACTTTACATGTTTAGTCTAAACTTCCACTATAGCGTTCTACACAGACATACAGGGAGATGTACCTTTATCCTCGATAAGTAACTTCTGTGAGGCCATTTATTTCAGATTTCGTGTCACACCCAAACCGCTCGGAATTGCCTTAGGTATGTGGAGAACCACTAAAATTCAAACATGAGGCCAAAACAATGTCCCAAATAAATAATGATTTTCGCCAATGACACAACCTTGAAGGGATCTCCTTTTGTGTCTGAAACCACAACATCCAAAAGCCCAGGCCGACACAGGAGAACATGTAAAACAGACTCCTGGGTAAAACAAACAGATCAGTAGGCAGCCGAAAAAAAAGCCCCTCATCTCCTCATAAACCAATGTGCAGGGCCCAAAGTCTACGACACGGGATCCGACGAGGAGTCTGGTTCGAATCACAACGACAGTGACCTCTGACATCCTCTGTCCTGCTACAATAGCCCACGACACTCACACTAATTGAAAATGAATTAAGCAGTAATGCAAAGAAATATAGGCTAACCAACATTCCCAGCAGCCCAGCCTAACCTACTCTAATGCTGTGGGCCACCAATAACAAGAAGGGTCCTGTCTAGAATCCTACATCTATCCTCTGTGTTATTCGGTGGGCACGTGCTAGTGGACCCAAGGCTCGAAAGCCTCCAATTAAATTTGCTAACTGGTTCTATTGAATTAGCTTACGGGTCGTGTTTCCAAGTTCCAACCAGGAAGTCAAGGCCACCTTCATTCTGGGGTCAAGCCATGAATGGAAACAAGTAGAGCAGCGGTGTTCAAATTGGTCTCTTAAAGCCAGTTCCAATCCGTGTTTTCACTGCAACCCCCTAATCAGGAACGTATTTAGACCTGGGACGCCACGTGGGAGACATTAATGATCAGGAAGTCCCTCATTTGGGGGTTGCAAAGAAATAACGGAGTGGAATTGGCTTCGGGGACCAGATTTGAATACCACAGCATTATGGGATAGAAACACAAGTCTATGATTGAGGTGCGCAAACTACAGCCGGGTATAATTAGCCTGATTAGACGGATTTGACAAAAAAAAAGGTAAAACCAGTCCATTCTATTCTTGAGAATCTACAACTAGATTGATAGTACCTAGGAACAATATCGGACCTGTTTATTTCGTAATCGCTCACAGCTTTTGTTGGCCCCAATGTAGATCATGACAAGCATTATCAGTCGAAGATGAGAAAATATACATGAGAAAACACACAATGAAATGGTTGCGATGCCACCACAACCCCCCCCCCCCCGAATGAAAACCAAACACGTCCTCCGTGGTGTCTCCTTTATGGCGAATACCTGTCTGCTTTTTACACCTGTGTTCATTTAAACAATACACAAAAAGGACAGGCCTAATCTACTGGGCTCTAGGCCTACCAGTCACTTTGGTATTTATGTAGAGCATGAATGCTGCACAACTGAACAGCAGTCCAGGGATCAGAGACTTAAGTACTGTACCGCAAACTACCTAAAACCCAAGCGTCAGTCAGCTCCCATTCGCGGAGTTAGTTTGCCATGATCAGTTGTCAGCTTGTTTTGACAGCCGTGGGTGTGAGTACTTATATTCACAATTATGTAGTACTTGTTATATGCTAGATATCCTTAAAACTAACTCTGCCCTAATCCTGGGTGTAGTCGATGTGTGTCATTCTGCCAACTCCGCATTGCCACGCTATTGACTTTGATGGGGATAGTAACGAAGTTAGCCACGCCTGAAACCGATTGGGGCTATCAAAGTCTATGTCTCAAAGATACAACCACTTCAAACATACTTTCACACTGAGATTGAGGCATCATCAGAAATCTGGTTGATGCAATAAGGTCATAACACCTTAAATCATCAGACCCCTGTCCAACATGCATTAGGCTTATTGGTGAAAAGACATTAGTTTAGCTAGTGGGAAGTACAATGTGATTATTGTATTCATTCATGTTGGCCAGTATTAATTACTGTAAACCATGCAAAACGTTTTGTTTGTCTGACTGGTGACGAGGGAGTGTAGCACATTTAGGAACCGTCCAAAAGAAATTGCAGGTGCTAAAGGCTGATACGGAAACAAAGCGGTGTGGCACCCGTCAGAGATGTTACTTGCGGATACCGGGCGCAGGCAGTTTAATCCAGGCATTTTGTTTCCAGAACTACAAACCCCAATATACTAACCCAAGGATACATGTATTGTATCATGTCTATATTTACACTTCACACGCATCTTGCTATAATAACAGTAGCTAATATCACAACGTTATACTGGACGATGTGAGGTTTAATATATATCTATATATATATATATATATATACTCATGTTTTCAACCAAGACTGGCACGCTAGCTGGCTGGCTGGCTACTGGGCTTGACAGCCATTTGTTTATAGTGCAACCCTGTGACAGCTAGCCTGGGTAAGATAGCTAGCATTTCTTGATCTATGTAGCAGAGCTCGAGCTGTCACTCCAGCTTCTACTGCGTGTACTTACCTCCCCAAATGCCTATCTTCAGCTGAGACTTGTCCAGGTTTTCCACATAGTCTCCGATAAACCTATTCAGGAGATCACTGACAAGAGATTCGAAAACCATTGCGGATTCGTGGCCAGCACTGTAACCCTAGTTATATTGTATGCGCTATGGTCCCAATACTGTCCCGTGATCTTCCTGGAGCGCCTTTTCGTAGCAGGATGCCAAACGCAGCATGTGAACGCGATTCGCTCTGCGATCGACCACTGCAACCGACTACTTCCGCCTGTATAAAGTGGCAGCTGTTGATATAACCAGTTATTGTGCATATACATTTATTTTATTTTTTATTTGATCTGTAATATACATGTACTATCTTCTAAAATGTCTCATTTCTTAGTGTTTTGTAGCGAGTAATATGGGCTCTGTAATGCGTGTGTAAACTCAACTTAATGTGGATACATTTATTAATACTTCAATGATGCTTGATTGTTCGCGGAAGTCGAATCCCTTGAAAGTCGTTTATTTTTTGGAGCAGACATAAACTACGTGCCATATTTACAGCACTTTGATCAACTGAAATATAATGTCGGTTGTAATAACTTCAAATCTTGCCAATAACTTTGCCCTAACAATATCAACAGGTTGTATACAATTTGCATGTTTCCTGTTTGAAGAGTATCTTCAAAAAGCCCCCGCATTGAAGAAGCTGCTCTTTAAAAAATGTGAGGCTTTCAACATTTTATATTTTTCCCAAATGTATTGACCAAATCTAATAATGAATCCAATTAGCAAAACATGATGGGCTATTGTGTAGATACAAGTGTACCTCTTGAAATTCACAATTTATTTATACAGTCACACTTTAGCAGGATAAGAGACAAGACAGCCGCTTGTTTTTCCAGTGATTTATTAGATGCAGAGAGCTGTATAAAACGGACATGCCATCAAACGGATCACCGTATTCACATAGACAACAGTGTGTTCAGCAAAATCTCACAGTCTCCTAGAACATAGTCTCGTTTCATGGTGGACATTTTGTTGACAACTTTGAAGCGCAGCGACCTGCAACCGACATCCTCTTCTGAGATGGCGTCGAAAAAAAAGTCCTCGTTGAATATGGGATTTCGACTCCTCTTGATCACTGTGCTGCGTTGCTTCTGGATCTTTCCCGGGAGCAGACGTATACTGATACTGCAGTTGATAGTCTTTGGGTCCACTGTGATGGCGTAGAGTCCCTCTGCACTGATCAGCCTCACTCTGAGTCTCTGATTGCCCAGGGAGTACTCTGCAGAAAGCCTTAGAGTCCCATCTATGCCTACAGGTACTAGGCTTTCTTTCATAACCCTTTCCCTGTACAGCACCAAGTCTATGGGAAAGATAGCAGGGGGAGCCAAGGTGTAAAACCCCGGAAGGGGTTCCTCTAACCCAGCATCAGAGGCCCTCCGGAGAACGTTGGGGCTGTTGTCTGTGGAGCTTCCTTCGTCCGTGGACAGGGAGTTGTTTCTGGAGAGCGCCACTTTCCTCACCGTCCGGGACAGCAGGCGTTCGTGGCTCAGGGCGTTGAGCAGGGAGGCTTTTGGCGGCGACCGGGTCAGTAGTGGGGAGCTGTAGGGGGAGGATTCCGTGGAGGAGGTGGTGTCGCTGTCTAGAGTACCCTGTCTATGTAGAGCCGCGAGCCGGGAACTGCCAGGAGACAGCCTGGAGGTCAGCTTGGCCAGGCTGAAGGAGGACGACTGCGAGCGAGGCATAGGGGAGGGTCTGGAGGAGCAGGTGTGGGAGCGGCCCCGGGGGGCAGAGGGGCCGGCGATCAGGGGAAGGGGGAGGCTGCAGGCGCTGGGGTCACTGTGGAACAGGGACTCCTTCCTCCGCGTGTGCGGACTCTCCAGGAGAGTGCAGAAGCCATAGCAGGTCTGTGCCTTGGCCAGGTGGGGGAGGGAGAGAGCCGCTTGGCTCTGGGGATCTGCGTTCGTACTCTCCTCGTCGTTGAAGCCCGGCTCGCACGGCATCTCGTCCACGCTCTCCACCTGGATGAGTGTTGTATGCGTGGGGATGAAGTGAGGCCTGACTGCTACCTCCTTCTCAGGACTGTTATCCTTATCGGGTAATGGGGCCACCTTTCCTACAGAGCCATGTTTACTCCGGTCCACGGTCTTCAGTTCGTGTGGAGGTGAGATCTTCGGTGGAATGCAGAACTCTGGGATGGTATTTGGAGTGATGATGTTCGGGCATAGGGAGGTCGTTTTGCTTCCCTTCTCACGCGGTGTTTTCTCCCCGAACATGATGTCCGCGATACGGAAGCTGTACTCCGCCACCGGGAAGGGAAGGTTGCTTTTGGCCACCGACACACGGATCTGCTCCACCACCCACATCACATGGGCTCTCTGAGGGATCACAGCTCTGCAGATGCATGGAGAGGAACACGTTCAGATCTTTCAAAATCAGCATATGCAGTTAAAAATAGTACTGAAATGTATATAAAATGCGCTGAAATTATATAAATTGTATTCTGTAATCTTACTGTATTCTGTAATCTTACTGTATTCTGTAATCTTACTGTATTCTGTAAGTTTACTGCACTGGAAATTACCTTCAATCAGAAAACCAAATCGGGACTGGTCCTCCAACTCCTTTCGGTAAAAGGCAATTGCCTTTCAGTGCAACACAGACCCAGACGTCCCCATGAAGTGGAAGTCTCTCCCCAGAGCGATCCGGTAAGTGACTGAGGTGCTAGGAGACAGCCAAGCTGCATAAATACGGAGGCAGATGTGGTGGTGGTGGTGGTGGTTGGGTGGGGGCGGGGGATCTGACGAGAGGAGGGGGATGTCCTCCCACTCTGGTCAGGCCATCCGGTCATCCATTCACAGACTAGCAGGCTGTTCTCACGGAAACACATGGACACGCTAGGCAACCAGTGCCACGACACTGCACCCTTGGGTTAGCACATGGAAGTATCAGCTCCACCAGAATCAGTGACAGGGGTACCTAGCACGATACGCCACAGAGACATGTGAGTGTCCACTGGGTGGGTGACCTCCCTCCAAATCAGTATCTGATCCAGAAATCCCTGTGAAAGATTCAAAATCTGGAGGGAACAGCAGGAAGTTCTGAAATCCTCAAAACAGGATTTCAAATAAATCAAGGGATTTTTTTTTTATTTTTTATTACACCCTCATATAGTAAAAGCACATATTTGATTAATACATGAATTATAAGTACATTACATAAATTACAATATTCTATATAGTATAGCATGGGTTTGATTTTACTGGGCATACTGCTAATTCAGCAAACTCCACTCTTTGGCAAAACAAAAGTATTTTATTTGTCATGTGCCCCGAATAACACGTCATTTTGAACAATGAAATTCTTAAAACATGGCGCTCGACATCTACGAGGTAATTGAGGAATATATAAATATTGACAGAAACTACAACATTCCAATTCCAATTATATAGAAATGGGAGTACGGACAACATAAAAAGAAATCCCAAATATTATGAACTTAGGTGTTGTATTGCCTATAAATGGATACATTAAAATGTGCCAATGTAGATGAACGTACATAGAAAGTGACCAGAGCATATTAAGTGTTCATGTGCTCAATCAATCATTGTTGCTGGTTTAGGAGCCTTATGGTCTTGAGGTAAAAGCTCCAGCAATGTGAATGAGGATGTGATCCGCCCCCATCATCTCCTTGGTGTTGCAGACGTTAAGAACAATTGATATGCTTCTTGCTCTACAAACTGATCCACACATTTAAAAGCTGTAAAAGACCTCTGGATCTCAACACGAATTCATGATAAAATATAAGATAAATAAATGATAAATCAAAGTCACAATAAATTTTGCGCGAGAACCCCCAGTGTTCAAACACAACCTCACACTCTTATACGGCCCAGTCGTTAGAGATTCTTGTTTTGGTTCGAAACTGTACTTTTACGGTTTGTCCACAAGGTGGCAATGTTTATTTCAAATGCAGAGCCTGTCTCTGTAGACATCAGCCCAAGAACAGATGCCCATATGCACACACTCACGCACTTGAGGTTATTACGTGTAGACAGTTTCAAATCTATAGATTCTCATTCCTATTTTCTTGTATCACTTTTACAAATTCACAGGGCAGCAACTCATTTATATTTTCTGAACCCTTATCTAAAGTATGTTTTTCATTAAAATGTTTATGGTGCTGCTCTGCCCTTTTAGCACACCCTCCTCTGTCTTCACCACTGTCTCTCCTCTATCTACAAAACCAATATATTGCCCAAAAGAAAACATAAAACATGTTTTATGATGCAATGGTGCTTTCTTGCATAGAGGCTCTAAGAAGGATGTGTCTGACATAACGGAAATATAATTACTATTGATATGCTTTATCATTGCCCTTCTTTATACCTGGATGGAAAATAACAAACGAAACGTCCGTCCAATTATTTTACTGCTTTAAATTACTTTCCCCCATTTAATATTCTTTTTTCACCGGAGATCAGCATGTCAAATGACTATGTCATTTTTCTACATTATATCTGACTCCCTCCATCTGTTTGTCATTGCAAAAGGAGCTTTTCTGTGTGTGTGTGTCTTTATTAAACTATAACAGGATACAAAGTTCTCCCTAAACTGTGGCTTAATCTAACATTTTTTAAAATGGTTTAGGGCCCATTTTACAGTTGGATTTGGGTAAGAATTAGGGTTTAGGTTATTGAAGTTAGTTGGTTGAGGTTAAGGTGTTACACATGGTGTGTGTCACCATTCAGATTGTTGAATAAACGTGTCTGTTTGTGTGTTTGTGTGTTAGGAGGGAAACAATGTACAATACAATACAAATCAGTTGGATTGTCCAACTCCTACTTTAATATGCATCACTGGAGACTAACAACTGATTATCCAAAATGTCCGCCAGCATAACTGCACACTCTCTCTCTCTCTCACTCACTCACTCACACACACACACACATGCACACACACTACGCTCCCAGCGCAGCACCCAAGAAAAACATGTTGACAGGTTCTGTGGGGGGCAAACTCTCCTCAAAGTCTTTGTGTGTTATCTGGTGTAACCCCTGTATGGGATACCCTTACACCAGGTGTATGGAGTACCCTTACCCCAGGTGTATGGAGTACCCTTACCCCAGGTGTATGGAGTACCCTTACCCCAGGTGTATGGAGTACCCTTACCCCAGGTGTAT
>JACXGK010001106.1:29360-45555 GCA_016801125.1 Novumbra hubbsi | reverse complement strand
CTTACCCCAGGTGTATGAAGTATACTTACCCCAGGTGTATGAAGTATACTTACCCCAGGTGTATGAAGTATACTTACCCCAGGTGTATGAAGTATACTTACCCCAGGTGTATGAAGTATACTTACCCCAGGTGTATGGAGTACCCTGAATACCTTAACCCCAATACAATTATTTGTCAAGGGGAGAAATGACCCAATTGTTTTCTTTGGAGTTTCCTGGTTACTATAAAGGACCTGTTTACTCACACACACACTTAGAGACCTCCTAACCCCTCCCAGAGAAGTCAGCAAACAGCAAATGTGCTCTAAACTGGAGCAGTTTAGTTAGGGGCATTAACTCTTAAAGGAGCCATTCTAAAATGCCAAATATTATTCATAAAAAAGACCACTTTGAAAATCCTTTGAATTGTGTCCTTGATACCAGCCTTGTGCATAGTGTAGTGCCCTAATCCTGACAGAACCCTAAGTGTACTCAGGGAATAGGGAGCTATTTGAGCCAACCTGCAAAATCAGTACCTACTGTTCTGTTCTCTACAGGGTTCTTGTTGACAGATAAAATGTTTTGCACCCCCGTCTGCTACAAAATAATTTCTGTCTTAATTGACTCTTCAAACAACTGAATTCACTGAGGGGGGGCAATTTGGTTAAGTAATAGGCTGCACACTTCAGATGTTTCATCCGCGAGTGGAATCCAATTCATGGCACAAAGTCGAGGAATGATAAGAAAGGTTTGAATGAATACATAAATATCGGTGGCCCACAGGGAAGCCCAAGTTCGGCTTAACCACAACAACACTCAATTGACAAAACCAAAGCTATGTGTATCCATGGCAATGGATACACAATGGATACATTACCATGGACACACACAAAACCTCAGCAGTGCATCCAATGGGAGTCTCGGCCACAGGAGAATGATGACCATCGGTAGGCAGTTCAGGGCAGTCTACCACCCTCTGCGCGGCTGTGTGAAACGCCCCAAGGCAATAACAACCTTCCATGCTTTAAAAAAAACAGTTTGCTTTGCTCCTTCTGTAGATGAAGGCGGGAAAGAAAATCTTTTGTACCTGATTCACACGGTCAGAAAACAGGGAAGGTTGCACTTGGGTTAGAGAGGAGGCCAGGTAGGTCCCCAGTCTCAGAACCTGGCATCCTGGCAGACAAACCTGGCAGACAAACACTAACACGTCATCATGACGTGGTGGTGTTGACGTGGTGTGATGACATGGTGTGATGACATGGTGGTTATGAAGTGGTGGTAATGACGTGGTGTGATGACGTGTCGGTGTTGACGTGGTGTGATGATGTGTTAGTCATGTCGGGGTGTGATGACATGGTGTGATGACGTGGTGGTTATGAAGTGGTGGTGATGTCGTGGTGTGATGACGTGGTGGTGATGACGTGTTAGTGATGACATTGTGTGATGACGTGGTGGTTATGAAGTTGTGGTTGGGATGTGGTGTGATGCCGTGTTAGTAATGTCGTGGTGGTGATGACGTGGTGGTGATGAGGTCACCCTGTCCCCACTAAAATATGATGAGGAGACGTTTTAGCCCAGTTTATTCACTAAAACTTTTAGACCAGTATGTTCACTACTTTATGGGAGTTGGCCATTGTATTTTCACCAATTCATGTATATTCACCAGCTCATGTATGTTCAACAGTTTATGTATATTCACTTAAAGTCAGTTTAGCGTGTGTTGCCATAATGACTGTATCATGCCACCTATGATATTAATCCTTCAGGCACCTTAAACTTCCCAATCCCACAAAGCACTTCCATCATCTTCTAGCACATTCCGCACTGTCACAGGGGCACTCTTGGGGAACGCTGTTAGGGAAACACAATAAGCAAAGGCAATGATGCATGAAGCATTATCATACAGGTTCATGTCAGCTATGTCCTCAAAATAACAACTATATAAAACCAAGAACCTGTTTACTCTGAGCGGGTGCATTATGGGTCACTACTCAAAACACATGTGGCCTGTTCCGTTTCCAGCAGTGATTGAGGCTAACATGAATGTGCGAGTGCCTCATTAAATTTGCGTTAGCCAATCACATCACCTTCAGAAGACAAACTGGCAGTTTTAATTGGTGTAAAGGTCATGTTGGAGGGCGGCGGGACCTGGGAAGCAGGTGTCCTTCTGTTCGTTATCTTCCTCAACAAAGCACTTGTTAAATGACGTTGCTGTCTGGTGATTAGAACAAAACAATGGGCAACAATGGGACATCACATGTGAGTGTGTGTGAGGGGATCAGTAAGAAGAAGTGTCCATGCTGAAAGGTATACAGAGTGGCTGTGTCCAATAAGGCCCACTATAGTTACTTCTGCTCTAAGCTAGTGCACTAACTATGGAATAGTGCCGCGAGAAAACCTAAGCAGAGAGCAGACTACTCATCATGGAATCGGTGGACACGACAGGACAGAGCTCTGGGAAGCCAATGTTTATAAAACAGGAAATCTATGAGTATCACCATTCAACCGGCAACCGAAGAAATCACAAATCATCCAATTTAAAGCGCTAGACATTTGCTAGCAAATCCACAAAGAAACTACTGTTGACTTCAATCATTCTGACTGTCTGGCCCATGGTATCTTCTCCCCACTTGATAACGTCTCACATAATTGGTTTTCACTAACGGGCC
The DNA here is from genome assembly GCA_016801125.1 of Novumbra hubbsi. Classification (NCBI taxonomy): domain Eukaryota; kingdom Metazoa; phylum Chordata; class Actinopteri; order Esociformes; family Umbridae; genus Novumbra; species Novumbra hubbsi. Next base: position 42,907 of record JACXGK010001106.1, on the reverse strand, counting down.
TTTGCCAATGGATGCTCCAATAGCACTGTACTGGGTAGCAGACCCTCTCAGGCCTCAACAAAAGACTTATTGCTTGCATATCAGGGTTTCAAAGTACATTTTGTTTTAATTGTTGTACCATAATACTTAGCTCATCCTGTTTCAGCCTTTCTTCAATTATGACTATTACATCACTATGACATTACTATATATTCATTATTCAGCCACATATTTTATAACACAGACATATATATATATATATATATACATTTCTGTGTTAAGAATTCTAAATATATAGTAATGTAATAGTAAATATATATATATTTATACAGAACACGCCAAAAATATGGACTCACTTGCTCATTCAAAATACATAATTTATTTGTACTATTTTTACTATTTTCCGCATTGTAGAGTAATAGTTTATACCGGAAAACTATGAAATGGCACATTCTGAAACACATAGTAACCAAAAATGTGTTGAAGTATTCAAAATACATTTATATTTCAGATTCTTCAAAGTAATCCCCCTTTGCTTTCGGTTACAACTTTTAAAGAAGCTGATGCTTAAGGTTACAGTATTTTCAAAAAAAAATTGCCTGTTTTTTATTGCAAAAAATACATTACATTCTCAGGACCACTTTTTATGTATTGTATATGTATTAATTTATTGGACCACAGAACCTGCTAGACTTCAATATATCTCTGGGCGATGCTACAGTACTCATCATTCATGTGTCTGAAGGCAAGAGGGGGTCTGCTTGCAAGAAGAAAGCAGCATTCCGGTGGGCTTATTTAAAATGAACTCTTGTAAAAGAAACTCTCAGCATATCTGACATCTACTAACACATCAAGAAACAAGCTATTTGACAAAACTTTACTCCCGTGAACAAATCTGTCATTGTAAGGCTCTGTGTAACTTATGTGTGCTGCTACATTACCTTAGACTTGAAAGCCCTGCTTGAACTTCTGTTTGAGGACAAATGTGATTGCTTTGGATGTATGTCTTTGTACTTGATTGTTGGATTTCTTTTTTTTTTTACTGTGAACAACAGAACGTGTTTACTCTAAACTGAAGGTTTGGTCAAAAAGCAATTGTGCTACAGACAGGAAAAGGGTGTCTTGTGGAATACAAGCAATGAATAGACGAGATGCCGTGAACTCTAAGGTTCGTTCTGAGTAGCAAAGGTTTAAAAAACATTGAAGGCTTTTACCATTCAGAAACCGCAGACAATGACAAGGCAAAGACAAGACAAAGACAAAATGCCACCTGACGACTCACAGACTGAAATGTTCACATCAGACCATTCAGAAGCAAAGTGCATGAGACTCTTTCTGACTTCAAAAGAGGTTAAATGTCTGTATATATTCTGTGGCATATTTGTATGGCAGCACTTTATTAGGAGTGAAAACCTTTTTATGAACATCGTTTCTCCTATTCGTCTGTCATTCTGTAACAGAGACAAATCTGATCTATTAAATTTGCGCTTGACACAGACCGGAGCAAATTCTTAGTTTAGAACAATTAACAGATGTGCACGAATTGAATCGTACATGAGTCTGTTTGTGGTCACTTAAGCATTCTTTACGCAAAACCTTAAAGGGCAACTACGTGCCAAATGCAATCAACTGTTAATATTTCTAGCACTCAGGGCATCTGTCCAATAATCAGATGTTGGCTAAAACCAAATCCTGAGCTGTCATTTTGTCCCTGTGTTTGTTTTCACCCTGGGTGGAAGCCAACACATCGGCGATATTCGAAATTCAGATTTGATATAACAACACCAAAAAATTATAAGGGTGTGACTTTGCACTAGGACCTTTAATATGCTTATATCTGCAGGACAAGGTGTTATGTGTGGTATGTTGTGGTCTGCCCGATTCTCCAGTCCAAAACAGGTGTCTCGACTTAGTCGGATGTAAAGATGGCTCGCAAGGACATACACTGTTCCCATGGCAACTAGCCCGGCTCACTCACTCGGGGTGGTGGGAGTGTGCTACAAACTCAAGTTGTAATCATCAACATTTTTGTTGTCTTCCTCAAACCACAACTTCCCCAATATAAACAAACCCCCACCCTCTGAACTGCTGGACGGTCAGTTGCTTTGGTATGAAGCTGAATGATTCACCCGTCGCCGAAATAGTAGGTCCTAAATTATTCGATCCATTTTGTCCATGTAAAGTAAATTTTATATATATACATATATATATATATATATACAGCTCTGGAATCAATAAATAGACCACTGCTACTTTTTCTTTCCTTTCCAAAAAAAGTTGACAAGAATAACTTTGATCGAGGAACAGAAGGGTTCTTGGCATCTTTCATTAATCGCATGCGTTTTACTGCTACCTTTGACAGCCCTAAGATATATCTATATATCTATATATATAAATATATTCAACTTTATTATCATGGATGGAAAGATCCTTCATTAATCACCACAAGGGCCTTTAACAGAGGAATATCAAGATGGGTCTTGCTATGGTTGTACCGCTAAACTATTTCCCTCAGACATTATAGCACATACTTTGACTCACCGATTCAATGATCTCAATCAGGAATTAGATTTTTTTTATATTTCAGAGACATGACACAAGGACTTGATACAGAGACTTGACACAGAGACTTGATAGAGAGACTGGACACAGAGACTTGACACAGGGACTTGATAAAGAGACTTGATAGAGAGACTTGACACAGAGACTTGTGACAATGAGTTGATACAGAGACCTTTCCACCATGGCTCTCAGTCCAACTCCACCTTAGCCCGGCAACACCCTGGTTAGTAAGGCATACCGTGAGGACAACGTGTTACCATCACACACTGATGGTTTCACACCCTGTTTCGTAGTTATAAGTTATGTATGGAAGTTATAAGTTATGTATGGAATCGGTTGCCATTAAAGTGCACTTCCACAGGGACAGTGTGTCATACGGGCACTGGGGTGGTGCAACCAGAGTGTGGTGTGCATAACTAAGACAAGAACATTGACGACAACGTTTCCCTCAGGGGTCTACGTTGGACCCTCGGGCCCCCACACTACAATGGGTCTCGCGGCATTGTGTTCTTCATTCTAATCAGCCACCTCCAAGACCCATCCTGTATGTGGTTCGTAGGTGGACAGTGACAGCCAAGAGAGAGGTTGAGGCTTGAGCTGGAAACTCTCTTCCCTCTAATGGACCCTCAGTTCGATTTGATTTCCTCTCTGGAGAGAGAAACTGATTTCAACTAAAGATGTGGATGAAATGTGTTTACTCTGGGTTGGAAAATAGGCCCCTAATGGATACGCAGTTGAACGTGATTTCCTCACTGGAGAGAGAAACTGGGTGAAATTCGCTTGCTGTGTAGCCAGTCACAGATGGAGGAGCTAATGTGTACAGTCACTTTCCGATCTGCTCCCCTTATTAAAATGGGCGGGCATTAGTGACCGTGGCAGTTATTTCCATTTGCCTGTTGTCTTGTCTGTTGGGACTACAGAGGACAATACAGTACATCTCGGAAGGAATGAAGGGGACTGATTTGACTGGAACCAGCAATGTAAATAAACCACTAGAGAACATAAGGCAAAAGTCAGTTCATAAGGCAGTGGTCTTTAGAATGTCAGTAGCCTGCCTACAGAACAAATATATAAAGATGCCCCTGTCAGCTTCTGAGAGCCATTGCCCAACAAGGTCTACTCTCAACCCTCCCAGGACAATCCGGATGCTGGTGACATCTCAACTAGGGCGGATGGGCTCCTATTAGCGACCGGAAAGGAATTAATTGAATGGTTTTAAAAATAATCACAGTAATTTGCTTTCCCTGGGTTCCCATCCCAATTGGCACCCTAATACCAGTATACTATAGTGCCATGAAACAGGGAATAGTGCAATTACTGGGAGGAAACATGACAATTTTGACATCCTGTTATTATCACTTCAGACAACACAATGGCTAGTTCAGGGCTCAGGGACAATGAGAGGTTGCATTTCCGGTACCTGTTAAGGTAAAAAGAAAGGCCTTTCTAAAAATAGAGAGGCATTTAGCCTTTGAGCGCCATCTCACGCTGAGCGGGCGGACAGCTGTGGCTTATGCATGGATCCTGGTGGAGGGGGTTTTGGGGGCGTGCAAAGTCACTCAGTCTTTATAGCATCCAATGTCCCATAGACCCACCCCCCAGAATTAAGAGTCAACCACTGGGGCAACACTCTGTCCAGATTAAAGAATCAGCCACTGGGGCCGCCTTCCATCAAGAATGAAGAATCAGCCACTGGGCCACCCTCTGTCCAGAATGAAGAGTCAGCCAATGGGGCCATTCCCACCCAGAATGAAGAGTCAGCCAATGGGCTGAACGCACTGCAAGCATTCAGGCTTGACACAATGAACAAACAAAGAAGTGTTAAAGGCAATCCGGTACAACGAACGCGAGGGTTCATGGTATTAAAACTGTTAAACCATCTCCCATCAGGCTGTTGGAGCTGTCTGGATGTCTGTGGGAACCCTATTTTCTTGACCCCTACTTTTCACAAGATGTAAAAATGTTTGTCTGGCTACTAGTTTACACACCCCTATCCTCTAGTAACGGAAATCTGGACCAATTAAGAATGATTATTGAATCAGGACTGTTGTGTTTATATCACAATGAATACAAGTGGCTTGCTGGCTCGTCCCACCTTGGGAGGACTGAGAAGGATGTGACTGGATGTGACTAGATGTGACTGGGTGTGACTGGGTGTGACTGGATGTGACTGTGTGTGACTGGATGTGACTGGGTGGGTGTGGATGTGACTGTGTGTGACTGGATGTGACTGGGTGGATGTGGATGTGACTGTGTGTGACTGGATGAGACTGGGTGGGTGTGGATGTGACTGGGTGGGTGTAGATGTGACTGGATGTGACTGGATGTGACTGGGTATTACTGGATGTGACTGGGTGGGTGTGGATGTGACTGGATGTGAATGTGTGTAACTAGATGTGACTGTGTGTGACTGGATGTGACTGGGTGGGTGTGGATGTAACTGGATGTGAATGTGTGTGACTGGATGTGACTGGGTATTACTGGATGTGACTGGGTGGGTGTGGAAGAGACAAAGAAAATGATGTGTGCTGCATCTGCCTTTCCATTTTTTCGTCCACCTGGACGTTTCTGCTGGCACACGCATAGATTACGTGCAACAGGAAAGTTGTGGCAATGTCTTCCTTCACTCACTCACCTCCTTCACTCGTCTTGTTTCCTGTTTTCCTGTTTCCTTTTCTTTTAATGTCATTTTCTTCTCTCCCGCAATGGGCAGGTAATGCTACAAGGAAATCACACTGTCAGTGTCCCAAAGGACATCATTTTCCCTATGAATGCACTACTTTGACCAAGGTATAGTAAAGTGGTGCACTATAGGAAATAGGGTTCCATTTGATGAAAGCAATTACTCATCACAAAGTTTGAAAGGTTTATATTGGTTAATATGTTAGAAATACAAAAGTATCCTTTATTGTTCACAGCTGCTGTGGATTAAATCTTGTTTGTGATTGTTGTCTGAGTTCTTGTTTGCTGTTGTTGTCTAAATTCTTGTTTGTTTTTAGGGATTTCTAAGGGCTGCAAGAAATAAACTGCTAGTAATTGGCTGAGCTACTGAAGACACAAAACATAGCTCAACTTGTTTGCCTGCAAATATTCAAGGAAAATTGTCATTTATTTTGTTTAACTTTTTTCCTCAACCTGAACGATCTCTATTAAATGGAGGTATAAATAATCGAGGTGTATGATCGAGTTATAAAACATCTTAAATTAACTTTAAACTTTACACATTCCATTTATTGTTTCTTGAACCGGAACAATACACTTAACTTCTTAATAATCTTGATGTGAAACATTGTTCAGAATTGGAAACATTCCAGAACAATTCCAGAACATCTGTTGAACTTACATTTCGTATACTGTATAAAGCCATTTTTCTAAATTGGTCTATTTTGTCCGGCATATATTATATAATCCAAGTCCATTTCAAAATGTACCCTTTCAAAACCCCCTAATGCATTAGACACAAAGGAGGTTATAGTGTGATGTAACGGCTTGTCAGCTTCCACCAACATGTACAGACAGAAAACACACAATTCCAGCTCCTTCAGGTTGGTTGTGGCGGTAATAGAGAGCACACAACCTAGCCGTGTTCACTTGGATGACGTCCTCAATAATATGATCAACTAGCTAGTTATCAATCGTGATAACTAATTTACTAGCCTTCTACCCAGCCAGCAAGATAGCTTAGCAGCTAGCTTCCTTATTAAATGGAGCTGACGGATTAATACTACTTTAACACCAACCAGCTTTAAAATGGCATTGGCAATATGTTTAGCCAATCTCCATTACGTCACAGACCAGGCGAGGCAGCGGAAAACCTCTGACCGTAAGCTCAACTCACAAGCGAGGTTGTGTCCCAAGCAAACAGAATACTTACTGGCTGTTCTTTTGGCTGTTCTAGCTGCAATTACCACATCTTTTGAGGACCAGCAGTTCAATAAATACAGTTTGTCTGTCCAGAGAATTTTTGTTAGAATCCTGCTCAGCTGCACAACCAGGGAGAGAGAGACTGGGACAACTAGTTAAGCCATGAACAGTGACTGGAGTTGTGGTCAGGGCCAACTTGGTCCTCCTGACCATCAACTGGACATCAGAGACGTTGGAGGGAGTGTTTCTTAGGTTTAAATTGAACCTGTATTTTAGCCGGGAGATCATGCGGAGACCAAAGGTCTCTTTTGCGGATGGGCTTTGCATCAACACAATTATTATTCGGTTGACAGTATAGGGAGCACCCCCCAAAAATTAAAACATGAACACATAATACAACATAGATCAAAAACGTAAACTCAGCCTAGATTTATGGTAGTAGCAGTAGGTGTCCTCCCTGGGTTTGAGCTGGAGAACAGTCCTTCCCTGGGTTTGAGCTGGAGAATCAATCAATCAAATGTATTTATTAAGCCCTTTTTACAACAGCAGTTGTCACAAAGTGCTTTTACAAAAACACCCAGCCTAAAACCCCAATGAGCACGCAACAACAGGATTGAAGCACGGTGGCTAGGAAAAACTCCCTATGGGGGCCGGAGTGTAGGAAGAAACCTAGAGAGGAACCAGGCTCACTCCTGGGTTTGAGCTAGAGGACAGTCCTCTCCTGGGTTTGAGCTAGAGAACAGTCCTTCCCTGGGTTTGAGCTAGAGGACAATCCTTCCCTGGGTTTGAGCTAGAGGACAGTCCTTCCCTGGGTTTGAGCTAGAGGACAGTCCTTCCCTGGGTTTGAGCTGGAGAACAGTCCTCTCCTGGGATTGAGCTAGAGAACAGTCCGCCCTGCAGAACGCAAGAACCCCAGGCCACACTTATTTGGAAGACCCTACTGAAGTGATGAGTCCTCAATGCTTAACGATTGAGACTGACTCTGTGTCACTCATATGGATCAATAGATCATTCTACAAAATAATTAGCTCCCTGGGAGAAACCCTGGCTAGAAGGAGGGCTAGAAGGTGGGCTAGAAGGGGGGCTAGAAGGCGGGCTAGAAGGGGGGCTAGAAGGCGGGCTAGAAGGAGGGCTAGAAGGCGGGCTAGAAGGAGGGCTAGGAGGGCTAGGAGGGCTAGAAGAAGGGCTAGAAGGAGGGCTAGAAGGTGGGCTAGAAGGCAGGCTAGAAGGAGGGCTAGAAGGCAGGCTAGAAGGAGGGCTAGAAGGCAGGCTAGAAGGAGGGCTAGAAGGCAGGCTAGAAGGAGGGCTAGAAGGAGGGCTAGAAGGAGGGCTAGAAGGAGGGCTAGAAGGCAGGTTGTCAGAAACGGGCAGGTTGTCAGTGAAGGAAGCTGAATCGTTAGCAACAGCCATTGACATCATCGACGACCTCACATGCCTGCTTACCTGAGGTGTTCCCGGAGACATGGGGCACCTCACGACTGGCCACCCAGCACTTCCTGTCCCTGTTTCCAGGACAGGCCTGGCGTCCTAATTTACACCCTAGCTCACCTACCTAGTACACTGTTTTGGCCCAGGCCCTGATCTAAAAGTAGTGTGCCACATACTGCGTGGTGGGCCTATTGAGACGTTGTTTAGGGGGTCGTGGCTTACATAAACAGTGCAGAGGTATTCGTCTGCATGAATGACTCTTAGATTAAACACATAAGCCGTGAATTTACGATAACACAGGGGCAAACAATAGACAGGCTACCAGGTAGCTGACACGGAGACAAACATTATTAAACCATTCCCATCCGGGGATGGCCCGGGGCCAGGAGCCAGAACCTACGGTCTATGAAAATCCCTGTGGTCTATAGTCAAAAGCAACAGGGTAAACACATGTGAGCCATTGACGCGCAGAGAATGTCCTGGTGTTTGACTTCCACGGCATTATTACCAGTACATGCCTGTTTACTGCAATTTCTTAAGTAAACATTGTTATCAATACATTGACATGTGCTTCATTTTGTTAAGTAAACATTGGTATCAATACAGTTATCAGTGCTACATTTTGTTAAGTAAACAATGTTATCAATACATTCATCTGTGCTACATTTTGTTAAGAAAATATTGTTACTAATGCATCTTTCTGTCATCATGCATGGAAATTTGTTTTGCCAATAAAATACCCCACAGACACCATTTTGCTCATGTAGTGTTTATATATGTTCAATACACGATAAAATCAACGCACAATAACATACAAATGACAGAAATATCCCACGGTCTCAAAAGTACACTATTTAATCAAATGCAGAAACACATTTTTATGAATACAGAGAAGTAGCACTTAATGGCACTAAATGTAGGAGCACTTTCAGGAGACTTTCCCAAATTAAGGCTTTATCCCAAAAGGCACCCTGTAACCTATATAGTTGACTCCCTCTCACCATAGCCCTATTACAACTAGTGTAAAGCATTACTATCTGGAAATTGTATGCCCACATGACAATATTACACTTGAATAAAAGCCATGTTGAATACCACAATATCCACACAATCCCTGTCTTTCACTTTGATTTAATTCAAAAAATCTATTTAGTCTGAGTCAGAAGTCAAGGCCAGGCATCCTAGAGTAATGAATACCATTCAGGCAATCGGTGTGTTGCACTGTATTAAGTTGGTTCAAATATGTGTATTCGGAAAATGTCACTATAAGAGCTTTGCCACAAACACTGGCAGTGGTGTAATGACTACCGAACCTTACATTCAATAGTGAAATAATGAAATCCAACCAAAGAATCGCCTGGTTCTGTGACAATACCACAGAGAGACTCTCCTGTTATCCTTCTCAGTACATATCAGAGTACAGGTGCGGGACTGTTGAGACTCCGCTGTTTTCATCCATTTTCTTTATCCCTCCAGGATTCCACTGACATTTCTTAACTATATCTGATAAAAGGATTGATTTTGCAGCAGCAACTACAACACTCCAAGCAGCACTATGCAATGGTCTTGGTCCAATTTTACAAGAGACGCTGATACTGGTTTGTTACCTGCGGGTTGGATGGGTGTGATGCAGTACTATTTGGGAAGGTTTTGTACAGCACATTGTGTGATCAGAAACTCAATCCCTCTGCAGCTGGAACGGATTATTCAGCAAAGAATCACTGAATCTCAAAATACAAGACAAACTCTCTTCCTCGACTACCACTATGATTTTGTACAGAAACTGAGAATCTGCCACAGATTTTAAATTGAATGCAGGGTCTGCTGATTAACTACGGTTACGGAATGTTTTGCTCACAAGCATAATTAATTGTGAATATGAATGCGACATGTCTATATATGTGTATACATACTTACATTGGGGTGCTTTGGATCCTGAACGCCGATTGGCTGAAATATCAGACTATGTAACACGGGCAACTGCTTCAACTGCTCTTATTGTGGTGGTAACTCGTCTTTTAAAAGTACTAAGGCATCTTGACATTTTGTGATAGATTTCCATTATACCGTGGCTAAATGCTGTGTCAAGGCACTGCTTGCCTACCAAGAGCACTTAGCCGTGATATATTGGCAACATACCACCCCCCCTTATTGTTTAAATTATAATCTCCTTTTAGCATAATATATTGGCTGGTCCCTCCTGATTGACCGGATTATCCAGAGGGATTAGCCAATGAGTTTGGAAGTACCGCCTAGTTACTACATAAAAAAGGCAGATGCTTTATACGGTGATGTTCTTATTACAAACTGCTTTCTCCCTGGTAAGTCCTCCAACCACCTTCTGTGGTGAAGGCTTTCAATGGCGTGGGGTAAGCTTCCAGCATTCTCTTTGGCCCTGGTTAGTTCCAAGGTCCAATACTCATGTCATCATGACAACATTCTACAAAGGAGGGACGCTAGCTGGTTTAGCTGTCTATGCCACTGTAAAAGCCAACAAACCCATACTGACCCAACTTATCACCCAAAGCCAGCAGTTTAAGACAAAAGCCGACTGTATTTTTATGTTTGAAACAGCTGCTTGGTCCCAGAGGCAGTTCATGTCCGATATTTATTGTGCCTTTTTAAGCTTAGATACCGGGTGTGTGTGTTTACATGTGTGTGTGTAATTTCAGACATGGGTCGTACGTGTTGCGTTTGGTCAGATATTGGTGGTAATGGAGTGTGTGTGTGTGGTTGAGAAGTTGTCCATGCGGATTCGCACCACCTTCTCCGGAGGAGGCGGAGGGTAGAGAAGCTGGCAGTTGAACACCTGGCGACACGCCTTGCGGAAATTCTCAGAGAGAAAGGCGTACAGGATGGGGTTGACACAGGAGTTCCCGTAAGCCAGGCAGTGGGAGACGATCCGGAATGCGAAGGTGGCGTCGTTGAGCGGGAACTGGCCAAACTCCACCCACATGGCGATGATGTGATGGGGCATCCAACAGGTCAGGAAAGCGGCGACAACCAGCAGGACCGTCTGGGCCGTCTGGGAACAGCAGGGACCAAGGGGTGGCGACGGGGGGACAGAACCACACAGAGATGGGGAGAAGGATAGACATTGAACGACAGACAGACCGACACAGACAGACCAACACAGACAGTCAGACCCAGACAGACCAAACCAGACAGACAGACCCAGACAGACAGACCCAGACAGACAGACCAACACAGACAGACAGACCCAGACAGACAGACCAACACAGACAGACAGACCCAGACAGACCAAACCAGACAGACAGACCCAGACAGACAGACCCAGACAGACAGACCAACACAGACAGACAGACCCAGACAGACAGACCAACACAGACAGACCCAGACAGACAGACCAACACAGACAGACAGACCCAGACAGACAGACAAACACAGACAGACCAACACAGACAGACCAAACCAGACAGACAGAGCCACACAGACAGACCCAGACAGACAGACCAACAGAGACAGTCATACCCAGACAGACAGACAAACACAGACAGACCAAACCAGACAGACAGAGCAACACAGACAGTCAGACCCAGACAGAAAGACCAACACAGACAGACAGACAGGTAGACAGACAGACAGGCCAATGCAGACAGGCCAACAGACAGACAGGCAGACACATATAGTTAGGACAACAGACAGACGGGTGGTCATAGACAGACAGACCAACAAAGACAGACAGATAGACAGGCCAACAGACAGACAGGTAGACATGGACAGATGGAAAGACATGGAAATTGAAAGAACGGCAGAGATTGAAAAACAGACAGGAGGGAGAATGTTACCAAACGTCAATGCTGTACACTCAGATGAACAGCATGAGCTGTCAAAAACCAACACATCCTCCATTATACTGCATTTGATCAAGTTACAGCGAAGCACATTCCAAGCAGTCCGGGAGCAGGAGAGAAAAGAGAATGAGAGAGTTTAGACATATACATATTTCTTGTGTCTGTGTGTGTGTTTGTGCGTGAGCATGGGTGCCTGATGTTAGAAAAGAGTATGATTACGAAAGAGCACAAAACACACTTCCATGTCAAATAAATAATAGAACAGCTGCCAGTGGAAACCACCACAATAATCAATTGGAGGAAAAAGACATATTGAGTACTCCCAGAATATGTTTGCCGTATTTTCTTGGGGTTGAGACGTGCTTCTACCAGGTGCTTCCAACCAGACCACAATGCACCATACATGTCTGTACACCCACTTACCATTCAATTAAGGGCACGCAACATTCATTTCCCCGCTACGCTAAAACTCCACGTTGTCTAAATAAAGCGCTCTAAATTTACTAGATGCTGGAAGGAATAAGGAATAAGAGACAAAGATGTCAAGGAATAAAGAATAAGAGACAAAGAGGTCAAGGAATCAGAAATAAGAGACAAAGAGGTCAAGGAATAATGAATAAGAGACAAAGAGGTCAAGGAATAAGGTACAAAGAGGTCAAGGAATAAGGAATAAGAGACAAAGTGGTCAAGGAATAAGGAATAAGAGACAAAGAGGTCAAGAAATAAGAGACAAAGAGGTCAAGGAATAAGGAATAAGAGACAAAGAGGTCAAGGAATAAAAGATAAAGAGGTCAAGGAATAAGAGACAAAGAGGTCAAGGAATAAGAGACAAAGAGGTCAAGGAATAAGGAATAAGACACAAAGAGGTCAAGGAATAAGGAATAAGAGACAAAGAGGTTGAGGAATAAGGAATAAGAGACAAAGAGGTCAAGGAATAAGAGACAAGAGGTCAAGGAATAAGATACAAAGAGGTCAAGGAATAAGGAATAAGAGACAAAGAGGTCAAGGAATAAGAGACAAAGAGGTCAAGGAATAGGAGACAAAGAGGTCAAGGAATAACGAATAAGACACAAAGAGGTCAAGGAATAAGTCTTCAGGCCCCACTAACACTGAAGCCATAAACCTTGCGGGTGGAGTGAAAGAAGAGCAAATCTTGTGAACCTTCATTTTGACGTCATCAACAAGTCCTCTACCGATAGGGAAGAAGGAGGTGGAGGAAACGGTGGCAAAAAATTTAAAATGAGTGATAGAAAATGGCTTTAGCAACAGAAACAGAGGGAAAAAGGTAGACTGAAGTAAATGAAAGCATGACCAGTCCTCTGGAAGTTTTGGTTTTCTTCCACTTTTGCTTGGCATCCCGCAGCCCTGTTCTGTGAGCTTTCAGTGAGTCAGTGAGCCGTGGAGTGGGAGGGGAAAGCCAGGCTGTCTGCGAGGACCAGGGACTGAGATGGAAAGGGAAGAGAGTAGGGCTGAGGAGGCAGACTCAGGAGACAGGAGGGTAAAGGAGTAGGTAGAAAGGAGAGATGATAAAATAGGAGAGCCGAGAGGGAGAGAGGGGGCAAAGATGTTAACAACACATTATAATCTGGAAAGGAGTTGAGTTTGCAGGGTTAGACAGAAGGAGAGACAAAGTAGTGGTCGAAGAACTGGAGTTGTAAAAACCATTGGGGTACACCATCTTGTGAGGATAGGATCAAGCACATTGCCAGTTGTATGAGTGGGAGGGGACTGGGAAGGGACTGGGAGGGGACTGGGAAGGAACTGGGAAGGGACTGGGAGGGGACTGGGAGGGGACTGGGAAGGGACCGGGAGGGGACTGGGAGGGGACCGGGAGGGGACCGGGAAGGGACCGGGAGGGGACTGGGAGGGGACTGGGAGGGGACCGGGAGGGGACCGGGA
>JACXGK010001106.1:0-29260 GCA_016801125.1 Novumbra hubbsi | reverse complement strand
CTTTTCTTTTTCTCAGAATCTATTCACTCACCTCTGATAAGAGCTAAATTAAGTTACTAAATACTCCAGTGTATGAACATATATAAGTGGTTAAATCAAGTCTAAATTGGCCTTGTTGAACTTCAGAAAAAAAGCCTTTTGAAACCCACACCCGGCACAGAGTGAACAGTGAACACAGGAAGTGCTTTATTTTGATCTATTGATCCTAACACTCACAAATATGAACTTAGTCTCATCATACCAGTACAGTGGTGTTGCTGGTAAAACATTTGATCTGACAAAGGACATAGGGAGAGAAAACGGGAGATTCTGAGAGAGACTGAGGGAGGCAAAGAAAAGGCAACGAGACTGATTGTGTCTGAGGCCCCCTTCTGTGTATCTGACAACAAGGCTTCAAATACATGGGGGGGGGTGTATCCCAAATGGCTATGTGAGATGGCACTGAACTGTTCAAGAAGAGTCCAAACCACTTCATCAAGTCAATCATCCATTTTTGTACTTTAATTATAACAATTTACTGGTATCACAAGAGAGCGATATTTTGAAATATTTTTCTCACAAAAAGACAAGAGAAGAGCATTGTACTTCTCTATATGGAAGAATGAGGGTTCTGGCGTCTCATCAGAAAGAGTTGCCCACAGATGCCTGCCTTCGTGTGTGTGTGTGTGTATCTTTCCCTGTGTGTGTGTGTTTCTGATCCTCCTTTGGAGGTCTGTGTTCCCAGTGTGTTCCCTTAGCTGACAACAAACAACAACACCTCACACATTAATGGTGCTACACTACAAAGTACAGACCCAGTTCACAGCTATGCTTCCTACCTCAGTTTATTTCCAATGGGGCGCCATATTTTCCTCAGATGATAAAACACTGGTGGTGTCTCAGCATCTATGAATGTCATAGAATTACCTGGATAAAAGCTTCTGCTAAATGAATCAAATGCTGCCGTTGTATGAGATGTATTTCTGCTACATAGGATATGCCGCCATATCTTATTTCTCTGGTGAAGGGTCGTCACACTACACTGATGAGGTGGAACACACATTTGGCCTTTATTTGTTTTACTTTCTCAGATGTGAAAGGGTTTGGGAAAGTAGGCCACTGCCCAAACTGAAACTACAGACCCACATCTAACAAAATGTGGAAGAAACGCATCAACAACAAAAGCAATATGTCAGGTACCAAAAAGGAGGGTTCATCTATCCTACACACACACGCACACAGGTATGCACACACACACACGCAAGTATGCACACACATGCATACAGAGGTATGCACCCACACACACACAGAACACAGCTAATTAAACGTGACCAAACCACTCATGAATTAACTGTTTGAATATCACAGACTCCAATGCCATGTAGCTTTTAAGGAAAAATCCTGTGGAATTTGTTTGTTTGTCTGTTTAGGAATAGTAAAAGTGACCCTTGTATGGTCGCCCCTCATTATTTGGAGCAGTGGGTAGTGCACTTATACATCTTCAATCCTCTGTTATTTCTAAGCAACAGGAACACGTCAAAGGGCACTCAAGGGTTTATGGCGTCTGTGTCCCAAAGTGCACTCACAGAGTTTATGGCGCCGGTGTCCCAAAAGCTCTCCAAGATAATGATTGCGTCAAATCAAGAAGCAGACTTATAACAAGGACGAGAGGCATATGTTTCAGAATATGCATCCCCAGGGGCGCCCTATTTCCTATTAAGTGCACTACATTTTGACTTGCGGTCATGCAATAGCACGCCGGAAAACTAGTACGCCGGATGCCACTTGGGACACAAGCCATCTTCCTTCACCCGTGAATGTTCTGACCCGGGAAGACCTGTCTATCCTTTTTATGGTGGAAACTGAGAACGGGAGGACAAAGTAAGTCCTTTGGGATGTTAATGGGTCTCTATTGCGAGTTTCCACCCCGTAAGAGATTCTGTAAACAAAGTCACTGTTTGGGACATGTCATTTAAATCAAGTCATCATGTCGAGGTTACAGCGGGGCAAGAAAGGGAGTGGTACATAGTTCAGGCTTGGTACCATTGAGATCTGTTGTAAAGTAGTGTACTATTATAACGGTACTGTTTATTGATTGCACCTCCATAACTCAAAAAGACAGTCCCTGTGTAGGAAGACACGAAAACAGACCGTAAAGTGAGGAACTACTTTTTAAACATCGCAATTTGGGCTGGATGTGTGATACGTTGTTTATATGTGCATAATTTATGAGAAGTGATACCTCAGATTGCCATGAATTTCCAAGTATGAGAACTAGTTATTCTGAAGACATGGGCCTCAAGTAGTCTGTGCATGTCTATGACTTAGTGCCAGAAATCCCAGAACGCCTCTCCAAAAACCTTCTGTAATCAGAATGGTCAGAATTAGATTACACATCTACTTGACAGGAAGTTGGACTATCTATTTAATGACAGGTTTAGGGGATAATTCCATTTCTGTTTTGACCTTGTGGCAGGTTCAGCCTGTTGGTTAACCTCTGTCTTCAATTTATTAATTTCTCTCTCTAATGCCCTTTACTTTAGGACATTGTGAGGACTGGCTGCTTAACATTGACAAGTTAATTATGCAAATGTATTGCATTGCCTGTGTATCTAACTTATTTTTCTTTCTTAGACATTTGAAGTCATGGTAATGGTAACTTTGGTGTGTGCTTTCTCTTTTTCCATAAAGGAGATGGATTGGAGTTGTGTTGGAGTTGAGTTGTAGATGAGTTGGAGATGAGTTGGAGATGAGTTGAAGATGAGTTGGACGTGACCCTAACAGTCAGCCTGGTGTGTTTGGAGGTTTCAAGAAATGTGTTACAATGACAGCACTCTCCTCTGTGTTGTGTGAAACCTCACCTCATCAACTAGTGAAACAACACATTTTACTCCCCTCATCTCATAGAGCGTGAAGTTTATCGGTCAGTGTTGTTGATTCCAATCCCTTACGCAACAGGACACACAATGTCCACACAATCGTTTTAATAAAACAGATTGTTTTAATAAATGAACACAAACAGAAATCTCTTTGACACTGACAGTGATTCATTTAAAATACAAATAACCAATCCTCTGTAAAACATCATGGGATTTTAAGTATCCACATCAAACATACAAGATAGTTTCCTCCAAACTGCCATTACTTCTGTCTAGCATAAGTAGATTTTAAGTCGATCTTTCTGAATTTGCAAATGATTTACCTTTTGCCAATACTTGATCCAATTTTGTGCAATCCCTCGGCTAGCTAAGGGAAAAGACCCTGTGATTATCAAGGGAGCCTAAACAGCATGAAGCTGAAGTGCATGACGGGGAAAATAAATTGTTATCGGAAGCAGCAGAAGCGGAGTTGACTTACGTCACACGTCTCAATGCAGGTGTCTACAATGGCACCCTGATGTCTTCATAGGACCTTACCATTGACTTAGGACCTGGGTCAGAAGTTGGGTCCCTGCAGTATGTAGCGAACAGTGTGCTATTGGGGACGCCACCTTTTTACAAACCATGGACTTGGACTCAAGTTGGACTCCTAGCCCTCAGACCTCCAAAATAACTGTCAACCAATCAACTGCACAATGCTGCAGCCAAAACCCTGCTCCTCTCAGGAAGCACGGACAGTGCCACTATTAAATCTTCAAGTGCGTACCTCAGGATATGAGCCGTGAACACGTCCATTTACAACTGTCCTCTTCTATTCTCACCACCCGTTGTACGGTACCTTATTGTATGCAAACGTTGTGTAGATGTTGTTTATCCTGTCCCTATGTGTTCAGCACTAGCAGCACGATTACACCAACGTCTGCGTCTTGAGGAAATTTACTTTATCGGAAACAATGGCGATTCTGATTCCCATTCAACAGCTCACATCCTGTGCCACGTCAGACCGAGGACTCACCCAGCATGGCGGCCAAATTCGAATCTCACTGACCCAATCTAAATATTTACTCTGTTGAGATAGGTCACTGTACAACCACCAAGGCTAATAATATCCTTGGTGGTGATATCGCGTAGAGTGAAAATGGAAACAATTTGTTCTCACTGACCATGAATGTTCTCCCAAGGTACATGTGTGCCATGTAAACATGTACTGCCTGTGTGTTTATTGTGGCCAGAGTTATTGTATTGCTTCTGCCACAGTAGTTGACAAGGACCATATTTGAGCACCTGTCCACTAGTTTGAAGCAAATGCACTTTCGTTCTGTTTAACTAGAGGTTTAACAGCTTAAACATTATTTGGGTTGAACAAATATAACCCTCAGTCAATCCGGGGTTCATTGGCCATGTCTCCAGCCACTTCGCCAGTGAAATTGAGCTTTTATGGTGACCTTCCACCAGGAACAGGTTATAGCTAAGAGAGACTGTGAGAAGGAACAGCAGCTGACTATTTCACATGTGAATGAATCTCTCCTCTAGCTTGCATTACTCCTCTCTGGGTGTACTACTGAAAGAGTAAGATAAGAGTAGGAGGTGGGGAAAAAAAGATTATGATAAAATAATGGTGATAAGATACTCCTCCGGGAAATTCATTTTCACTTTCTGTTTTGACTTTGAGGTGTAATGTGACCAACTGCATCAATTATTAATTAACCCGTTTTTATTGAGAACCAACATTCTCTAATTCATCAATGACGATCTGGCCAAAGGCATAAATATTGCAGGACAACTCTCAGTTTAAATCTTTAAATACATTAAAAACACTACATACTCAGGATTAGGCAAATGATCAAAAGATGACACCATGTGAAGTGATACAGTATAAACGTATCAATGCTCTGGAGATGCCACAGTCTGATAATAGCTCAATTCATTTGTTTTTAAAAGAGGTGATGAAAGAAACAAGTTTGAGTGACAAGAACTGCAATAAATTGAAGATTTACAGCTAAAGGAAGTGTCTCTCTCGATGACAAGGGTGTGGTGCCTCTGGATGACAATTGTGTGGTGTCTCTCTCGATGACAAGGGTGTGGTGCCTCTTGATAACAATTGTGTGGTGTCTCTCTCGATGACAAGGGTGTGGTGCCTCTTGATGACAATTGTGTGGTGTCTCTCTTGATGACAAGGGTGTGGTGCCTCTTGATGACAATGGTGTAGTGTCTCTCTCGATGACAAGGGTGTGGTGCCTCTTGATAACAATTGTGTGGTGTCTCTCTTGATGACAAGGGTGTGGTGCCTCTTGATGACAATGGTGTAGTGTCTCTCTCGATGACAAGGGTATGGTGCCTCTTGATGACAATTGTGTGGTGTCCCTCACGATGACAAGTGTGTGGTGCCTCTTGATGACAATTGTGTGGTGTCTCTCTCAATGACAAGGGTGTGGTGTCTCCGATGACAAGGGGGAGGTGTCTACCAAGTAATCTATTGAGTAGGTTGATATTGAGGAGTGTGTTGAGGTAAATGGGTAAAACCAGTGAGTCTGGCATTGAATGTATACTGTACTGAGGTCCAGTTTACTGGTGTCACAGGTAGAAGTGTTGAACAGGGCATGGTGAAAAAGCATCATGGTGACAAAGTGCATGATGTTGTGATAAACTGCATGCATTCAGCCCCCAGAGGTCTCTAAAGAATCCATGTCAGCAGTTTTATAATCACAACAGCACTCACTCCAGAACAAAGACACAAACGGATTTATCTATTCAGTCAGAACCAGGACCTGCTCCAGAACACAAAAGGATGATTCGGCCAAAACCAGGGCCCCCGAACTTGGCAAGCCAAAACCAGGGCCCCCAAACTTGGCAAGCCAAAACCATGTCACAGACCCTGCAATTTAATTTCAACCATTTTAATTAATTTCCCTCTAGAGAGGCCCAACCATGCCTGTTTCTGTGGGAACCCCATCATCCATATCCGTGGATTGGTGGAGAAAACACAGACCCTAACGAGTGGAGCATGTAAGCCAGAGTCTTCGCTAATGTATTTTTTTGTGTTGCATTGTCCTGAATCCTTATTGTTATTTTGAAAGATGTAATAATGGATGTTGCACAGATTATTAACTGTAAGCAGGGATTCTTAAAACTGTAATTGATATCCCTCAGTGACAAAAGTATTACCTTGATGACAGACTTTACTTGGTGGATTATATTATCATTCTTTTGCAGTTGTCTAGACATTCAGTAACTACAACCAAAATTATAATTATAGTCAAAATAATATACGGTGAGGAGGAATATAACAAGTACAGGAGTACCACAATATTAGATATTGGATCACTACCCTATTATTGTATTATTTATTAATTAACTTATTCTGCATTTCTATTTCTTATTTCTGTCGTTCACGCGTTTGTAAGGTTTGACTTGCCCTTGTGTATGTAATGTGCTATAGACAAATACACTTGCTTTGTCTTGCTTTGCCTAAGTCACTCAGGCCTATAGTACTGACATACTTGGAGATCATAAAAGGTCATTATAATTTAAATGCCTGGCATCTTGATTAGCTAACAGGTCTTAAATTGACTAGTGAGAAGATAAATAAACCAGTGGTTCTGGGTTGAGCAGTTCTCCTAATAATGTCAGAGCTTGCTCTTCTAAAGGACCTCGGCACTGGGAAGAGACCTGAAAGAGAGTTTTGTAACTGCCCTGATTTTGTCGTGGAGAATGACAAATGGTTAATTAACTGTTTCAGGCTAACTTTTTTGCTGAAATCTGTCAATTCATAGGTTGATGATCACCACACCCGCATAAATTACAGGTGTGTCATACGTAAATAAAGACAGGTGTGTCATGTGTAAATAAGGACAGGTGTGTCGTGGGTAAATAAGGACAGGTGTGTCATGTGTAAATAAAGACAGGTGTGTCATGTGTAAATAAAGACAGGTGTGTCAGGTGTAAATAAAGACAGGTGTGTCATATGTAAATAAGGACAGGTGTGTCATATGTAAATAAGGAGAGGTGTGTCATGTGTAAATAAAGACAGGTGTGTCATGTGTAAATAAGGACAGATGGGAATGGGACAGCATTTCTACCTGTCACTAATAGTGATTTGCTCCTCAATGAACCCATCTCTCAGATGTATCACAGTGTTGATTACACAGTTATAATACTTTATGATCCTTAAGAAAATAGTTCCCAGTAATTGTTAAGCTCTATGCTCTGTACATTAGAGGTCATAAATATCAGGAAGGAAAGCAATGAACAACCAATTATTCAGTGCAACATTTCATGTTCCTCCTCCCAGTAACCCTAACCTGACAATTACCCACCAACCATCAATCAATCCTCCCCTTCCAGTCACCAGACTAGTCCTTCAAAATAAAGGTCCCCAGAACAAAAGTAACACATATTTATTCAAAACAACAAAAAAAACAATAAAGCAATAGATTCGCTTAGTACTAACCAATACAGGAACCATACTAAAAATCTCCAAGCAGTATTGTGGGTAACACTTTTGTAGGTCATAATACTTTTTCTCAATTTGTTTAATCTAGAGAAATCATAACTTATAATAAACGTATTAAAGTATAATTTCATTAACCAGGAATCTCTGCTGCTTATAATTGATCATTTTAATTACTATGCCCACCCAAGACTACCACTAGGAAAACAACACTCTTCAAATGTCTAGGAGATACTCTGTAAATGTCTCTGTTAATAATGAACTCTCAGTGCACTTAAAGGACCATAACACCACCTTGGCTTGACAAAATGCACATGCTTTGCTTTCCATAAATTACAAAATCACAAAGCGTGCAGGAATTGAATAGATTATACATTACAAAGGCCAACAAACTCCTTATCAGATGGTGAATTTCCCTTTTCCATTTCATTCCGTGGATAACACCATTGAACATCTCCATGTTCATGTGTAATTGTGTCCTGTTTGTTGTGTTGGCTTTACTTAACATTCAATGCAACTTGTCCAATTCTGATTATACTTAATGTCATCCAATTTGCGCAGAGATTAAAACAATGTAATGAGTGCATTACTTAACATTTAGCATGCCTTTAAGACGTGTCTGTTTTCCAAATATTTTAATAAGTACCAGCTCTCTTTTCTCTCCATCTCTCCATCTGTGTCCTCTAATCATCTTTCTTCCTTCTCCTCCCACCCTCTGCTCCTTTCAGCAGGCCTCCATCTCCTCACCTCCTATCCTCCACTTTCCTCCAACCATTTTTCCCTTTTCATCTCTCAGGGCTGTGCATCTAAACATAGGTCAGATGTACGGCTTTCAATTTTTGCTTTCAATTTTTTCTTTACTGTTTATTAATGCACATTTACTAAATGTGGAGAAGAAATTGACTTCCTGGCAAAGCCTATTGAGAGAAGGACCTTTAAAGAAAAGCTGGAAATTCTGAGGGGTTGACTAGCCCTACAGCTGGAAGCCCTGCCCCGGTCAGGGGTTTGTGCGGCTCTTTTAATTCCACTATGAAAAGTACAACTTACAGCATTGAAAGTATTACCTTTGAATGTGTTAAGTATGCCATAACACCTTGAGAAAAAAAAGACTATGATGCACTAACAGTGATTTGCTCCTCATTGAACCCATCTTTCAGATGAATCACAGTGTTGATAGTTATAATACTTTATGATCCTTGAGGAAAGATTTCCCAGTAATTGTTAAGCACTATGCCTCTGTATGTTAGAGGTCGTTAAAATCAGACACGTAATGCATTATGAGTATTTGTATACAACATCAAAAGACTTTACGAGTGTCTATAACTATGGTTATACTGTATTATTACTGTTTTATATTGCATTATTAGTTTATTATGAGTGAAATGCTGTATAATGCGTTTCGCATATGGCCCTTAAATAAAGTGTCACCTAACAGGTACTTTTGCTGTAATCTAAGAATTTGTAAATGGTGTATTAATGTCACGAGACCATTCAGGCTAAAACTTTTCTGCTCCTACAGGCTGAGGTCAATGTAGTCAATAATTAAACATGTTTATGGTCTTCAAGCTGACAAGTGGACTGTTCAACTGTGAGAAACGCACCTGTACATCTACTGGCGTTATCTCACAACTAGAGCTAACTGCAATTGTTTATCAAAACAACCGCTAAGGCAAGTTGTATTATCAAAGAATGGCAATACATTTTAATGCACTTGTAGGATTGTTTATTAGAACTGAAAGTGTAAATGGTTTTCACAAATTCTATCCTGTAATGTTTGTTGTGTTTGCCTGTGCGTGTGTGTGTGTGCGTGTGTGTTAGGGAGAGGTGCCTGACCTCCTCATGGTTTCTGTTAATGATGTTGTTTACGGGTGGGTTGGTGACTTATCAGAATTGTGACAAATCAAGGCAGCGCAGGTATTTGGCCCACGATATGTGGACCATTATAATGGGATTGGGTAGGACACATTTTGGACAAACGTTGTTGCTGTAATATATATTTGTGATTTGTTATAATAGTGATAGCCAAATAACCTGTTTGTTAATTAGTCACCAGACCACTTGATAAAGACATGAAGAAAGCCATGAAAGGTCTGAAGTATCCACACACACACACACACACTCACAACTGTTCACAGCCACACACTCGTAAATGACACACACACACACTTTAGTGTTCTGAGACACACGCGTATTAATAGCATACACACACACTCACCTCGGGCCAGGATTGAATCCTGAAGCAGGTTACAGGCAACGCAGGTTTTAAAAGCATTTCCCATTGAGCTGACAAAGGCGGCTTTAACCGTAAATGAGCTCTCAGAGAACAATGACTATGAAAAGCCGCAGTGCCTCCATTATAACCGGCTTAGGGGCTGAATCCACGACTCTCCTCTCCACCCTGTGACCACACATGGACAGATCAGTATCTATGGCAACACACCTTTAGCCTCTGAACTCTGAACTCTGTGTCTGAGATAGACGTGTAGTCTATATTGCCTGTCTATCAACAGATGTTCTCAAAGAGACTAGACTCTCCTCGTCCACAACAACACTGCAGCATCGACCGAGCAATTTGTTCCAGGCGGCTTCACCACGCACTCTCTATGAGGTGGAGAGGTGAGACGTGATGTGTGCCAGGCAGAAATAAATGGGTGATTGGGTGACCATATTGGGAATACAGACAGGTAATCGGGGTAAGTCACATGGTACACCTACACGGTAAGTCACTTTGAAAGCCGAAATCTCAAGATCCCAGTAACTTTCACTCTGTGCATGGAATAAAATAACGGATTGTGTTTCAGTAGTACTGAGAACATGTTGTATGCAGTTTGATGCAGTACTGAATCTAGAAATCATGAAATTGCAGCACGCTTCTGATGCCCCACGCTTCTGATGACTCACGCTTCTGATGCCCCATGCTTCTGATGCCTCACGCTTCTGATGCCCCATGCTTCTGATGCCTCACGCTTCTGATGCCCCACGCTTCTGATGCCCCACGCTTCTGATGACTCACGCTTCTGATGCCCCACGCTTCTGATGCCCCATGCTTCTGATGCCTCACGCTTCTGATACCCCACTCTTCTGATGCCCCACGCTTCTGATGCCCCACGCTTCTGATGCCTCATGCTTCTAATGCTCTACGCTTCTGATGCTTCACGCTTCTGATGCCTCACACTGCTGATGCACCACACTTCTGATGCCTCACACTGCTGATGCACCACACTTCTGATGCCTCACGCTTCTAATGCCCTCCGCTTCTGATGCCTCACGCTTCTGATGCCTCACGCTTCTGATGCCCCATGCTTCTGATACCTCACGCTTCTGGTGCCTCACGCTTCTGATGCCCCACGCTTCTGATAACCCACGCTTCTGATGCCCCATGCTTCTGATGTCCCACGCCTCTGATGCCCCACACTTCTGATGGCCCACGCTTCTGATGCCCCACGCTTCTGAGGCCACACACTGTCAGGGGCCGTACGCTGACAGAGGTAAAGTGGTTTAACTACCTCAGTAGGTAGAGGAACAATATCCATGCAATTCAATAATATTATGCAACATGATGCCATTTCAGACACAGAGACTGAGTCTCCAGATAAAGCCAGGTAAGCCGGACATCCTGGGGGCCAGGGGTGCTCATCTGGTTGACCGATGCCCCTTCACTAACCATGACTGTCCCTGTCAAAACGAGCCCTCACATTCAATATTCTCAGATGGGCTGAACTGCAATGCCCTAGTACCATTAAGTGCTGCCAATCAACCCTAACCCGTACCAGGCACAGCTAGTCAGAGCTGCTGAAAGGGGCACCGTCTGCCCGCCCTCCTGACTGTTGAAATCCCTGAAGGACCGTCTCCAGCACGGTGCATGGCTCTGTGGCTACCGATCAGTTCAGAGGTTGCGTGCTAGCCTGCAGAAAGACATGTATGTGGGAACAGTGGACGGCTTTTACGTTATCATGTTTGGCGGTCGAGGAAGGCGTGTCGCAACGGTGTCCGGAGAGCCGAGCTCCGTCATCAGAAAGGCAAAGCGGCGGTTGTTTTTTCTGAGCTGTGGTGTCAATAACAGCATGTATCGTGAGAACTCTCCATGGGGAGGTTGTAGCAGAGGTTGGACCTGAGTGTCACATCTTAAGGGAGTTCATGAGGCAGAGCGTTTGAGGGATTGACGTGATTGAAATAATGACAGCTCTCCAGAATAAATTCCCCATCCCGTCTATCAACCCCGGCATGTTTATCTACCAGGCCAGGTTTTTCTCATTGGCAGAGATCATTGCGCTGAGGTTTTTAGATAAAAATGAGAGTTATTTATTTAACATTTGTTTTTTCTCCCCATTGGAATTTAATGCAATATTTTAAGGATATGTTTTCTTATGACACTGAGACTAGTCATCGGAGATATGCCATTAATTCAATATTTCCTATGTGTCAGAAACATAAAGCCGAGAAAATAACAAAAAAGAAAAGAGAACAGATTGTGATCCATTAAGATTTAAGAATAGGATGTAAAATAGAAGTAAAGTCTACATTCATTAATATGAAGTAAACCATAAGTAAAGTTCACATCAATTAAGATGCTGTAAAGCATAAGCAAAGTCTACGTTCATAAAGATGATGTAAAACCTATTTAAACACTACAACCATTAAGATGATGTAAAACAGAAGTAAAATCTACATTCCTTAATATGATGTAAAACAGAAACTTAGTCTAAATTCATTAAATTGATTAGCAGATTAAATGTTCTACTAACTTACTATTGCAGCACATGCAGTGCATCACTCTTAAAGCACTTATTTTAATGGATTATTTCTTGTTCTGGTTTTCGGAAAGTAATGACATGTAGATTACATTTTCAAATCTGGCCCCCTTTAGAACACAGATCCATGGCCTTTCGGTGGGTATTGCAGAATCTCAGGCATTGTTCATGGAGATTCGATTCTGTGTGTGTATGTGTTTGTGTGTGAGTGCGTGTAATTGACAAGTGTGTGTCTGAATAGTTAAGGGTTTGTATGTGATTGACTAGTGTGTCCGTTGAAACTCAAGGAGGGTGCATGACTAACTCAGCAACAGATACATCAGCTACTTGTCATGGGACCAAATCAAGTGTGCACATGTACTGTTGCAAAATAAAGTGTATTAACTAATAATGATCAGATTTCTTGTTCTAGTTCAAAGGAAGGTCATTGTGAAAGTTTTTTGTCAAACCCTTCTCTGTGTTACAGACATTTTGCAAATTCTAACGTTTAATAAACTAATTGTTTGGTGTGTCTGAGTAACCCGCTCTGATATGTTTTCAAATCTGTAAGCAATGTGTGTTTGCGTGAGTGTTTTACTCTATAAGAAACATGTTTTTTTCATCCAGTCTTTCTATACATGGGAATCCATACATAAGGTTGTTTTATGACCTCTGCAGATCTTTCAATAAAGATATTTTTTTTAAATATTACTGTCCAATTGTTTACAAAAGGTTACACATTCTGACATTTAGTTGGAGTCAGAATCATTAAAAGTAGATAGATTACATTATAGATATTACTATTGGAAATAGTTTTTGTTTTCAGTCACAGCGGTTCCCTGAGACACTGTAAGGTTTGCAGCTGCTGTTCGCTCATGCTGATTGGGTTTAGCCTATAATTAGCAAAAATAATGATTGTCATTACTCAGCATTTTTCCTTTGCAATGCCTCAAAGTGACGTAATTACCGGCTGAGATGAATGTGTATCACTTGATTTCACCCTGACTGGTAAGGGCCATGGCATCATGCACATATTCTTAGCTCTTCCTACAAACAGGTTTTCACAGGATGCTTAGGACTTTTTCCGCGGGGTGCTGCATTTCGATACAGACCCAGCTCATTATTCTAGTCCCTGTACTGGCTGTAGTAGGCCAGAATGGCGCCCTATTTCCTGTGTCAAGTGGTACATACTGTACCAAGTAAAAGCATAATGATTTCTCCGCACAGATATTTCTTTCCCCTCAAAGGCAAAACAAT
This sequence comes from Novumbra hubbsi, assembly GCA_016801125.1. Taxonomy (NCBI): domain Eukaryota; kingdom Metazoa; phylum Chordata; class Actinopteri; order Esociformes; family Umbridae; genus Novumbra; species Novumbra hubbsi. The sequence continues at coordinate 15,965 of JACXGK010001106.1, read as the reverse complement.
GCACTGTAACTGTAACCATTGGCAACCCTGTTCTCTGGCTGTCAGAGAGAGTCTGGTTTCCTGGGAAGCTGAGGGCAGAGTAGAGTTACACTCTGAAAAAGAAAAGTTCCTGAAGGGTCTTTTGGCTGTTACTAAGATTACCCATCTTTGTTCCAGATAACACACTGTTTGGTTCAAATCAGAACCATTTCAGATTCTTTGTAGAACACTCTTGCAATGGGTTCAATCTGGAATCAAACAGGGTTTACAGGGAACTAAAAACTTTAAACAGGACACTTGAGAAGCCTTTAAAGGTTCTATAATCAGCTAACACTGTATGAATCCCAAATGGCAACCTAAACCCTTTGTATCACATTACTTATGATCAAGGCTCTGGTAAAAACAAATAGTATACTAAATATTTTTTACAAACCCCAGGCGGAAATGGGTATATTTATGTTGACTAAATTGGCTAAAGTAGTATTTGCTCTATTTGTCCTATTCTTTCTTGCATTTCACTGAACAACTTTATTCAAAGTTCACACACACCACTGTCCCTTAAGTAACTATAAAGAGAAAAAAATTTGAGTAGTCTCTGCAATTGTGCTAGTCTAACAAAAACATATATTTTTTTATGAATTAATCTGGGCTAAGGACTTTTTGCCATAATAAACTATGTCAAATTTTTGTTGTAAATGCAGTAAATATGGAGTACATGGCGATTTTGGTATATATATAAATATATATATATGTGTGTGTGTTTACATATACTGTCCCAAAATAGTAAAGCAGCTCTTTAAGCCTAGTTAGTACATAATCTACACAGTAAGGGTATATCATAGTTAGTTCATAATCTACACAGAAAGGGTATATCATAGCTAGTACATAATCTACACAGAAAGGGTATATCATAGCTAGTACATAATCTACACAGAAAGGGTATAGCCTAGTTAGTACAGAATCTACACAGAAAAGGTATAGATGGTAGCCATACATACCTTTCTTTTTGAGCGTTGAGATTTCTTGGACATATTCTTGATCTTTTTATGAAGATGGAATAAGACCTGAAGATGAAAATATGAACACTGTCAATACCCTTTACATTTGTAGATTTTGACATTTTAACAGGTGGATGTTTATTTCCTGATTTATCATATTTTGAACCAGTAATAAACTGGTGCCATTAGGTCTCCTACTGCAATCTAGGAACCTGATGTTGAATGCTCAAGTGTTTTTTTAACTTGTCATCAACTCCCTTGAGTTTCAATGGACAGCCACCCACAAACACACCCAAACACACAAACACTCACACACACTTGACCATTAACACACACAATTATTCAGACAGACAGCAAATCCTTCTTCAAACGGATCCAGAACTGAAGCAAGACGTAATGGTTCAGAACCCCGATTGAGTAGTGGGTCCACATGCAACACAAGGAGAATTAGAACTAAAAGTCCCTTCTCGCTCTTTCCAAATGTCCAAATCTCCTCTCCCCCTCTTTAATTTGGAAGATGCAATGTGACTTTTGTCCAAAGCACGGCTGCAAATATTTTGGAGGCATCATTTGTGTTCCTTAAGCATCCTTTACCCTTGACAGGAACTTGTTCAGAATTCTGGTTAAAACCTTTGATTCCACGTAGAATCTTTTTGGGTTTCACGCAGAACCCCTGTTCTACCTAAAACCCCAAATAGTTCTATCTGGAACCCAAAAGGGATCTTGATGGAACCAGAGAAAAGGTTTTCCCCATAGGGACTGAAGACCCTGAAAATCATGACTATTATATTCCATTTGTGTGCCGGACAAAAGCTAAATGAAATCTTGAATGGAATTGAACAGAATTAATAGAGAACAGGGACTCTCTCACTCTTACATGTGACTGCTCTGCATGCTTCTGTGAAACTCAATGAAAGAAAACGCAGAATTCAATCCCTGTGTTGTTCTCAGTCAACGCCAAAAGGTACAGTGTTTTCTGAAGGGCACCCATAGTGATCGATTGTACTTTTGACCATAGTCCAAGGGGACCTTGGTGAAAGTAGTGCACCACTTTTTGCATCTGGTGCAAAGCGTAATTCCTTATCGGAGCAGTGAACCAACAGTGGGTTGTAAATTAATCATGTACATTAAATTGGGAGGAGTATCAATTAACTTCCTCTTAAATGATGTATTTATTGACATTGGACCATCATCGCAGTGTGTGTGTGACTGTAGCCTTATTAAAAGTGTAATTGCCTAATTCGACGATGATTCGATGACCACAGGCTGTCCTTGTTATGATAACAAATATCAACTAAAACAGACCTATTAACACTATTCGTTGTAAAGAAAACATCATAGTGGAAACGACATCTTTCAAGGTTTGAAAGTTGATGCTGCGTTGTGTGTGGGACTTGAGGGCTGTGATGTTGAGTAGCCCTCTTGACCGAAACAGCGCACGTAAAAAGCGCTCAATACAGCCAGTCGTGGTACAAAGACCAAAAACACTCGCACGTTTTTTTTTCGTCACAAGCGCAGCAGTTGCCGCGTGCACTACACGCACTTTGGTCTTCTCGCGGCTTTTATTACCGCTCTTAGTTGGAAGACACCCACGAATTCTAAAGACGTCTCTTTAGTCCTAATACATGTAATAGCGCTGTGTCATTGTGTCAAACGTTATGGGTGATTTCCAATGTTTTAGGCATAATACAGTAACCCCAAATTCCAATTCACTTGCGCGTAAAAATGCATCACAGTACAGTTTACACTGCAGAATTCTGCAGGGAGGTTCTTACCTTCGTATAGCAGCATATGATCAACGTCAAAGGTAACACATAACCAATGACTACAATAGTCACTTTATATGTGTGTTTGGAAGCGCTTGCGTACCACGCTTCCCAGCAGAACGAACTGTTTGGCGCTTTCGGATGGTCTGTGACTAGCGTCTGGTGTTGGGCCACCGGCACAGCGAATATAAATGACAGCGTCCAAATAACGCAAACCCCTAAGAGGGCATTCCTCCTGTTGCGGATGCAGGGGGACTTCTTGGAGTGTACAACCGCGACGTACCTGTCCACTGACATGGCGACGAGCGTGAAGATGCTCACGAGCATGCATACCATCACAAAGTAATGAACGAATTTACATAAAAACGCTCCAAAGATCCACTCTGGTAGCGAGTATATTGTAGCCTGGAACGGGACACAGAAGAGAAGAAACGACAGGTCCGCTATACTTAAATTGAGGATGAAAATGTTTGTGGTGCTCCTGTTGCGCCGCGGCTTGATTTTTCCTATGACAATCATCACCAGAGAGTTCCCTACGATACCAATGAAAAATATACATCCGAATATCACCGGCACAATCACCACCTCCGGGCCACCTTGTTCTTCCTCCCCGTCACCCGCCGTCCCGTTGCCCGAGTCCAATAAATCGGTCCAGGCGTAGCCCGTACCGTTGACCGGCAGCAGCATGGTTCTCTCAATGACAGTCAAATCCTGTCCAGACGTTCCAAGAGTTAGAAAATACCAGAGCTCAGCTCAGCGTCCCTCTCTTCAACGAAGGTGATTTTGTCCAGACCCTCGCATGTTAGACAGTAGTATCATAATCCACCGATAGCGCATACTGTCTCGTTCCAGGTTTATGGTTTATCCGTGATTACTTTACGCATGTTTTGAGGATATTGTTTTGCGTGCCCTCCGGAGTTTAGCTACCAAAAGGGTCGTCTTGGCTAGGTCACTAGATAACGTATAACATTGCCTGGCAGTGATAGATACTCCGGAAGCTGAGAAATGAAACCGTGTTCTGTTCATAACCTTACGAAGACCTCGACGGAATGTTATACGCGCAGGATCTTTCTGGTTATTTTAAAACATAAATTTAATACGCACAAACAAACGTACTATCAGAACAGTAGTAGCTAAAACAGAACGAGGAAAATATATATTGAAGAAAAATGTGAAAATGTATGCAAATATATTCCGATGTATTCCATTTCAACATCACGGTGTGGAATAAAACGATTCCTTATCCATTTCGGAAATATTGTAGACAATCCACGAAGTTGACTTTACCCTGGAGTTGAAAGGGGTTCTATATATTAGAAAAGAACAACACAGTATAGGCTAGAATTGCCGTTGGCAATGTCACCTCACATTCTTTGCTTTCTGGCATATATCTTTCAGTATTAATTTAGCCGATATTTGGTGTTTATTTCACAATATGTGATATACATATTTCAGCATTATTTTTGGGAACAAATACCGAATTACTCTCTCTCTCACACACACACACACAAACACAAGCACATGCATACATCTATATATATACCCATTGTATAGCACTTGGTTATCAGACTAGGGACTAACCCTATTTCTAGAAAGGAGTATAGTATCACAAGTTATTGTTTACAGTTTGTTAAATATTAACTACTGGTAAGTATTGATAACTCATAAATACCCATAAGTAAATCAGTAATTTAAACAAGGTTAGGTCATTATTAAGTATGTATGACAAATGGTGTAGGTACATTTTTCTTCAATGGGAGCTCATGTAAAATAATAGGATACTTTGACTGTGAGAGGTCAGCTAAAAACAAAACAAAAATAATAATAACACTTGGATTAGCTCAAGCTCAAGACCTCCCCGTTTATAAAACTCGACTTCTGCCTTGTTCACTTGTATATGATGATATACAAGTGTTAAAAACGGCAAAATGGTTAAGTTTAGCTATTATTTATAAAATACAATAATAAATTGTGAGCTCAAATTAATAATTATTATGTGTGTAGGAAAATACAATTGATAGCATATGGTGTGACAAATGGATCATAAGAAGCCACAAACAAAACCAGTACCACAACATGATGTAGTGTCATACTATATGAGGTTTCATGCCCTTTTCACAAGACTGGGCCTTTTGGGGAAGCACTATCTTAAACTAATGCTGCATGTTCTGAACAATATATAATAGTTTTTTGACAAATAAAAATGTTAGTAATTTGTGTTTGACGTTCTGAACCCGAAAAACGCATACATACTATATTGTCATATAAATACATGCCTTTTTTAAAATATATATATATATATATATATATATATAGCAAAGCATATCGTAACAAAGTTAAGTATGCATACTTGGGGATCCTGGGCATCAAACCCACTATCTGACCTTGCAAGTGCCATGCTCTACAGAGATTCAGGGTATTCTGAGCGATTACGGTTCTACAACAAATATTTGAATTACCGATTCCTTTAGGGAAATTAATTTTTTAGTCTCAGCTTGTACAGCCCCAAAACATTGACCACCAGTCTAAGCTTGAGCTAAGAAGCCACACAGGGGATGCAAGCGTTCCATGGCAAGGGCAGTCGCTTCATCAATCAGAGTCTCCGGGTCTCATCACGTCATAGCAGCTCACTCAGGCTGCACCGGCATTTGCAAAGCCAACCGAGGTCTCTTGATTTATGACCGTGCTCTTTTTATTATTATTTAAAAAGTAAGTAAGCATTGTACTATTAGTTGGACTGAATTTGATAAATAGTCCTTGATTTGAGCAGTGTGGGAGAAAAAGCAACATTTGCAGCTGTCACACATCTTATTGGAGTTGTTGCTATCCTACAAGTCCGTACGATTGGCTATGACGAAATGGGAAAATGCATTTTTGTATGTCTATGGTGTTTCGTATATCGCTATTAAATTATAACAATACTGCCAGATTACATCATTTTTGCGGCTCCAACGGAGAGCTAGAGAGATAAAGGAGAACAACTTCGATAGAACGCAAGAAAGATAAAGGAGAACCACTCAGATAGAGAGCTAGATAAATAAAGGAGAACGACTCAGATAGAGAGCTAGAGAGATAAAGGAGAACGACTCAGATAGAGAGCTAAAGAGATAAAGGAGAACGTTTTAGATAGAGAGATAAAGTAGAACAAATCTGATAGAGAGCTAGAGAGAAAAGGAGAACGACTCTGGTAGAGAGCTAGAGAGATCAAGGAGAATGACTCAGATAGAGGGCTAGAGAGATAAAGGAGAACAACTCTGATAGAGAGCTAGAGAGATAAAGGAGAACGTCTCCAATAGAGAGCTAGAGAGATAAAGGAAAAACAAGAGGCTGTTGTAAACAGAGGATGCTGCTGTGCCATCACAGAGGAAGCAGATAGCTTAGCGACGAAGGCAAATGTGCCGTGCATTAGGGCACTTAACACTCATCGCTCTGAATAAGAGCATCTACTGAATGACTGACATCTAAAGGTCTCTTAGATCCCTTGACCAGTAATAAAGCTCCACGTTGATGTTCCTTCATGATTTCTTTCTCTCTACAGTCCTTCTCTTGGCAATCCGTTCATACACCCACTCGGGAATGGTGGGAGAGATTACTTGGCGTCACTTGTTGAAGATACCGTAACTCGTTCTTATTCATTCCATGGTGTCTGTTTCTGCCAAGGGTTTCTGGGACCTGAGTGGTAAGGGTGAAGAACAACAACAAACGCAGCCTGTTTCACAAATGCCTCCCTCTGTTTCCAACCTATAGTGCTCTACTTCCAGTCCAAACTAGTGCACCAAAGCAGGACCAGGGAGGCTTTTGGGATGCAGACCGAGTCTGTCGCTGTGTGTGTCCAGCTGCATGGGGCTTCCATCCATGCAGGACGTTTCTGACAAAGGGAAACAGGCATAACTGGCTCTGTGGGCGTTCGCTATTGTGGCTAATTCGCTTCAGTGTCGGTTGACTGTGAGTACGACCATCTAGTTGGATCTAAAGCGAAAAGCTGCGCGCCAATGCACGTTATACAGGTGGAACAAACCAGACAGAACTGGATACGTATGTCTGGGATGCCTGCAACCAGAATCCCTCTTACGTTGCTTTGTATTTGCACATCTAAAATGATAAATTGGGTATTGTGCATTTGTCTAAAGTGTAGCGTCTTAGGAGTGTAGGGGGAAGGGCAGTGACAATGAGGTAACCTGGCACTTGCGGCCTTTGTCAGTCAAATCTTCAGCAAAACAGGTTACGTTTGTTTGGATGTGCCGGAGGGGGACTTAGGTTTGTGGTTTGACCCCTGTCAGGGTATCGACACAGTGTCTTGGCATCTAAGAAAAGGTTCCGATCTGTGTCATCAATGCTGTCTTTTATCTCGACCGATCGCATTTTTGCACCATACATTTGACATGCAGGCTTTCAGTTTCTGCCTGGGTGTCAGGATTAGCCGGAGCGTCACACTGGTTGGCCAGTAGCTGTTGATTTGTGGTCACATCAACACATGCTGCTAATTAAACTAACCAAATTGACTGTGCAGGACTTCTCCCAGGCGAACAATAAGGTTTGCAGTGAAAGAGTTAAGATTCCAGGTCCCTTAGAGTAGGATTAATAGAGAATGCTGATGTCCTTGTACCTGGCTTGACAGACAAGTAAAAAGAGAAACGTACCCTTCATTATATATTACATTGCATACATCCTGAAAGTCAACTAATTATCCAAGGAATGTTGTGTAACCAAGTTTCTGTGAAGCAGAAAGCCGAGGTGAGAGAATTTTTATAGTTTTCTATTGAGGCTATTTTGTGTTGTTTGTGACTGAGACGCATGTGTTGAAATGAAGAGACATACGAGGGCTGTTCAGACGTCCGGCTTCCAGAAGCCCTGCTGTCGTTCCCTGTTGCCTCTACTTTTCAGTCACATAGCCAAAGCTTGAAATTTCATGTCCTGTCAAAAGTCTTTGGAGTAATTCCTTAGATGATGATAGAATTTTGTGATAAAAACCAGCTGGTAATTGGTCTTTATTGAGTTTTTGCATTTATTCTATTTTTGCTGTTGAAGACATTATTTTCAGACTGAAGAATGTCAAGACAGACCTAGTATAAACTGGGGGAAAAAATTAAAGAATCCTGGAAAGATTTGTGTCCAGGCTATCTCTGCCTGGCCAGGAGTAAGTGCAGGAGAAATCAAAGTGCCTTTTCTCAGGTGTTGGGGGGGATACACAAGTTAATTAATATACTCATCAAAGAGGTAGCTTTTCAGGTGCTTTCGGAAGATTGGCAGGGACTCTGCTGTCCTGGCATCAAGGGGAAGTTTGTTTTTCCTAGGCTGAGCAAGAGCTGCACATCCGTGAGGGTTGGGTGGCCAAAAGACATGACATGGCATATCGGAGTGCAAGGGAAGGGTTGTAGGGTTTAACCATAGCCTTCAGGTATAGAGGTGCAGTTTCTTTTACTGCACCATAGGCAAGCAGCATGGTCTCGTAGCAAATGCGAGCTTCAACCAGAAGCCAATGGAACTTGTGTAGAAAAGGGGTGAAGGCTGCAGTGTTCTGAATTAGTTGCAGCTTGATGAGCAGCTGTCTAACAGGCATCTCAACTTGGAGCGGGCAGGTCTTCAACCGGAAGGAAGAGCTGCAGCTCAGACTTATCAAGGTTAATCTTGAGCTGGTGGAATGATTTCCAAGCTTAGATGTCTGCCAGGCATACATATATGTGACCTTGTGTTGAAATAAAAGAGGAGTGGGCCAAGCACAGATCCCTGAGGTACACCAGTAGTGAGAGCATGAGGCACAGACACGTGCCTTCTCCTGGGGGACTGGTGACCGGTGACGTGCCTTCTCCTGGGGGACTGGTGAGTGGTGACGTGCCTTCTCCTGGGGGACTGGTGACCGGTGACGTGCCTTCTCCTGGGGGACTGGTGACCGGTGACGTGCCTTCTCCTGGGGGAAAGGTGACAGGTGACGTGCCTTCTCCGGGGGACTGGTGACCGGTGACGTGCCTTCTCCGGGGGGACTGGTGACCGGTGACGTGCCTTCTCCTGGGGGACTGGTGACCGGTGACGTGCCTTCTCCTGGGGACTGGTGACCGGTGACGTGCCTTATCCTGGGGGACTGGTGACCAGTTACGTGCCTTCTCCTGGGGGACTAGTGACCGGTGATGTGCCTTCTCCTGGGGGACTGGTGACCGGTGACGTGCCTTCTCCTGGGACCGGTAGGCTCCGGCGTTTGTTGTCGCCGGTCTTCTAGCCGCGGCCGTCCGTGTTACATGTTCCCCTGTGTTGTGATGCACCGTGCCTGTGATTGACCCCACTCCTGTTTCCTATTGTCTCATTAGCTGGGTATATAGGATCCCTTGTCTCCCCAGTCCATGTGCGTTGTTGTTGCTTTGTCAGAGCTACCGGCTGTACCGTCTCCAGTCCTCACATATTCTGTATGGATTACTGTTCATCGGCAGTGGCCATGTTTCTTTGTTCTACTTCCCACGGACAAATATGATTCACTGGTCATATTCAAAGACCAAACACAATCTCCTGCGCCTTGGTTCGACTTATTTCCTAAGCTCTCACAGTAAAGTATAAGCCTTCCAAATCCTGACGACAAAAACACTATCATAAAAACAATAACATGCGGCCCTGTTATATTCTCATACAATAAACAACTTATAGTTGTTTTGAACCCCAGTGGATATCCAAATGTGAAATAAAACAGCCTACCTGTTGGAGGATATTATGTGTTTCTCAATAAAAACAATTACTTGTCAACTTACGTTTTTATATTCTCTTCACACATTTTCACCAATATACTCATAGAGTCTTCTCAAACAATGTTATCTATTCATCCTTCTACTAGTTAAGGCTTTTGAGAATCCACAAGATAAAGGACATCATTATACTATAAAAGATGACCTCCAGAGAGGTCAAAAGGTCAAGATAGTGCCTGGCGAATTGAAGTCCCAAGAAGACCTTAGACCTTTAGGGGTAGTACAGGATCGCAATGGCAGTATGTTTTGGATCATAAGCAGATTGCTTATCATTTTGTATTGGGATCACATCTTTTGCAAAATAAAAAAAAGCCCTCAACCAAACATCTCATGTTTGCCTCATATTTTCAACCATCATGTTTGTTATTTTTGTTGTGGGTTAAAACAACCCCTTTCACAGAACTGTAATAACACCGGCAGCACTTTGATGAAATCAGATGTACTCTACCACACTGCTCATGTGCGCGAGGCCTCAAAGGTCGTGATGGAACACAGCGAGGGACCCAAGCAGATTGTTAGGTTCCAGCGTGACTGCTCAGAAGCTGAGTGTCCCTCAGCACAAGACCGATTGGTTAGTTAGGGCACATTGTTTCCCAGCTCTACTCCATACTGTGTGAAATAATTGTCTCTAAAAATGACAGTTTGAGTAGACTTCTCCGTAAAGGTCAACCGCGGTGTGACACGGATACTGCAGCAAGAGGGAGGGGCCAGAAGCAGGAGAGAGGAGACAAACACCTGCCGGAGGAGGAGTCAATTACCCCCCGCTGGGCCACCGTGAGTCATGTGCCGAAAAGCCGCAGCAACAACAAAGCCAGGTCAACAGCCGTGTCGACGATGTACCCTAGATATTCTGTTTAAGGAGTTCAACCTGGCTAGTTCAACCTGGCGTTGTGTGTGAAAGCTTGTGGTGTCATACTTCACGTCATCACTTGTCTCCCAGCATGGCGCTAGCCTCGTCCAAATTTAGAGATAAAAACTGTAAAACCAGAACTAGCAAAATACGCATTGCATGCGGAAACTCGAAAGAACACTCTTCCAACTAACTTTAGTAATCTATAGCGCTGTCAGTGATTTAGTTGACTGTGTCGTGACAAAGTAGCCTCTGGAAATAAAACACAACAAACAAAACAATTGGGATGCCAATATGTTGCTTTAGTGCTCCAGATGTATTAAACCGCAATGATTTCCACATGCCGTCTGTACTACCTGCTAATGGAGTTCAGTCATGAGCCTTGATTTCTCAACCTGAAAAGTACAGTTTCTATCATCTTCAGAGGAATAAAAGCCTGGGTAGATCTTGGTTTCCTAAAAACATGCCACTCTGACACGACCAATCATAGCCACTGGTATGTGCACAAAGGTTGACAGAAACACACCTTCAGAGCCCAGTGGCAACTCAGATTGGCTTGGTAGCTAGCCTGTTTCCCACGCTCTCCCTGGTATTGTGGATGAGAGCCCCTGTAACTAACGCTTAAACCTCTTTCAAAAAATGGAACCATTTCAACATTTCAGCGTGATAAACGAGTACGCCAGTAAATCGGTTAGCTAAGCAAAGACAATGCTGAGATTTCTTAAGAGATAATCTATCGAACACAAGTGGATGGATTCATTGAACATTGTCTTAAGCACAACCGGTGGGGCGAATGGCTAAGAGGACCCTAAGAAAGACCCGAATGAGGGAAGAATTGAGAGACATACACAGAAGAAGTCAAGGAGTGAATGCTTCTCTACATAATGTATTAAACACATTACACCCCCACACACCAGTCTGCCAAATAAGAACATTAAGCGCAAAGGACTTGAAGTGATTTAGAGAAAGTTATATGAACCTAAATCAAATGTAGACCACAACAAACAATTTGACTATGTTTACTGATCCAAATCTTAGGAAAACCTTGACAGAGTACAGGTTAAGTGAGCACAGCCTTGGCATTGAGAAGATTAGACACGGTAAATCCTCGCTCCCAGTAGATGGTAATGCTGTACCTAAGAACCTAAACACACAAAATGTAAACACATACACCATATTTGAAAGTTTTGCTTTTCCCCAGTTAGAAAACACTAATCAAGGTTTCAAAAACATTCCTGACTGAGAATCTGAGGACACGAAGAGCTGGGAACTAAACTGAGGGTCTCACTGCTGCCCAACACAAAACCAGGGGCCTGCCGGAAAGAGTTGCTCGAGGAACAAACGCCACAACCCTCCTCTCTCTGCACACCCAGTCTCCCATCGTCAGCCATCTCACACCATTCAAGACGAGGGGCAAAGTTCAGAGGGATTGTTTGGGACAGGTCTTCCACTTACAGTATGTCCTCTGCGCCAGTGTGAGTCCCCAAACAGTGTTCAAATTCCTCGTAGTGCACTGCTTTTGAACCAAGCTTCCTGGTTTGTGGCATCAAGTAAATTCAAGTCCCAGGTTGCCCTGAGACATGCCGTCCAAGCTTCACCAAGCTAACACGTATCGCTCTGTGATAAGGCGATATCTACTCTTCTTAAATTGAACCATACTGTTCCTCACTCAAAATATTGGTGTAGAAGTTCGTCATTTTAGGAGTTTGTCATGCTAATACGTTGGGTTGTGCTCGCAATTTAGCCAAAGACTTGTATCTATGTTCTGTATTGTAACTGTGTTACTGCATTGGAATAAATTGTATTACTCTACTATAGATTACGACAACATTATTCATTTATCTTCATACTCAAGTTTGTAGGGCTACTGGAAATTATATGTATTGAGACCGTATAATTACTGTAAAGTTATATGTGTCAACAGGGAATTTAATATGGCACTCTGAGGTGAGAATAATCTCTGAGTGAAGGGACAATATTGCCACTGATTTCCCCTTCTGCTATTTCTCTGATGTCACTAAAATCTTAGTATCACCTAAAATCTAATCTCTGCAGCAAACCAAATAGCATTTTGCAAAGTATTCCCTGAATGTAGATATATTTCAACATGGCGTCAGATGAATTCAACACACATTCAAGGGAATATTACAAAGTAAAATAATTAGAATTTACTTGCCTAAATACATAACTGGGAAAACTATCTGGGAATAACCTCAGTGGAAAAGGTCTTATGAAGAGATATGGAACAAAAAGGGTTTGGAAGGGACAGCAATGGTGGCTTGTAATTGCAGTTCTCTTCATACTCTGCCCTTCCAGAGTGGACCATCCCTTTATTGACGGAGCGAATCAAACAGGGACAGCTTAATAGTTGAGCCCTGTAAAATATTCCAGGGTTTAATAAGTGATACCGCACCCTGACAGAGTAGGGAGCCACCCTCAAAAGTGGAATATTTTTCCCTAGGTGCCCTAGGGTTAATGGTGTGCCGAATTCCCTCTGGTATCAGATGAACTCGTCATGCGCCAGTCTCTCAGAGAACACCATGGGAAGGACTCGAAGGGGCGGAGCTTTCACAAGCAATGTATTAGGTGGGCTTCCCATTCGTCACGTCGGAGCCTCTTACACAGCTCAGCCTGCAGACGGAAGGAGAATGGAGAAGCCTAAGACGAGAGCAGAGCAATATTCTTCACGGTGAACTCGCTTTTCCCGATCGCACACGCCCACTTTGGCTCACACACTGCCTCTCTGTTCCTCTTTCCTAATAACATCTCTGAACGCATGGGCGATTCTCCCCCATCATTAGGCCAGTAAAGACTCTCATCTTGCCTCTATTGTCATTATAAGATTAACCCAAGTAACCTGGTTTTACTGGAAGGGTTTCCTTTACATAGGAACTGATGCTTTGTCAGGCATGGATACCTCATTTATTTTGTTTGTGCATGCAGTACCGATGACACATCAGATGGCCAAAGCTTTGTTCATATTGCAGACCTTGATGCTCAGATCCGTATTGTATCTGTCTTGTCCAGACAGCCTGTTACCAGTGACCATATAATAATTTCTCCCGACTTTTGTTATTGGCTAATGAAGCCCCAAGTGACTGTTGAACAAGGTCAGTTGTCATAGTAACACCAGATAGGTTTGCAGTGGTGTAGGCTGACGTGTGGCGACCAGAACCGGGTTGTCACCAGAACTAGGGTCTCACCAGAACCAGGGTGTCACCAGAACTAGGGTCTCACCAGAACTAGGGTCTCACCAGAACCGGGGTGTCACCAGAACCGGGGTGTCACCAGAACCGGGGTGTCACAAGAACCAGGTTGTTCAGTCTCAATCTATGTAAGCCATCTTAAATATGGATTGAAATATAAGATCCTGGTGTTTTGCTGTCTGTTCTGATTGCAGGACATAAATCTCATTAGAATCATTTTTTTATAATTTTATTTCAGTCGTTTTAAAGTTCTAATGTGAACAATTATTCATTTTAACCGAACAGGTTCTAAGCCATATGTTATGCATCCCAGTAAGCTGAAACCTAGTTATTACGCATATTTATCACAGATTACCACTCTACAACACCAGTGTTACATTTCAAGATGGTTCACTTCTTTTACACTAGTGGGGTCTGTTCTGACAAAGTTCAAGGTCTCCAGGGAGCCCTCACCTGCACCAGGCCTGGAGTAACCCAGGTTGGCTGGTGACACAATGTCAGAAAAGGGGGCAAATGCAAAAACGAAGTCAGCCGCTTGAATTTTTTCATACACGCACACACACACACCCACATACACACACAAATTCAAAGACACAGACACAAAAACGCAACTGTCAAATAAAATGCAAATTAATTACTTAAAAATCATACAATGTGATTTTCTGGATTTTTGTTTTAGATTCCGTCTCTCACGGTTGAAGTGTACCTATGATAAAAATGACAGACCTCTACATGCTTTGTAAGTAGGAAAACCTGCAAAATCGGCAGTGTATCAAATACTTGTTCTCCACACTGTATGCCTGCAGGGACTTATACACAGTTTTCCTCTGTGTGACTTGGTAATTTTTTCTCCAGACCCAGGCTCTCAACAATCACAATTGGACATGGGCCTTTCTCAAAGTATATTACCGCTCACAGTTTTACAGAGCCATAAATGTTCATGTTTGGTCTTCATGTACGAAATCTGAGAAATTACAGCACATGGTTAAAAGTCAATAAAAGGAAATAAGTCTAAAATGCAGCATGAAATACCTGCCCACGCAGAACATGCTTTTAAGACCTTATCTGTGATCATGAGGAGGAGGCATCTCTTCTGGTCTTTACAATGACTCATTTATTCTTTATATCTCTTACTCCATCCTTTCTTGTTTCACTCCTCCTTCCTGTCCCTCTTCACTCCTCCTTCCTGTCCCTCTTCACACGTCCTTCCTGGCCCGTTTCACTCCTCCTTCCTGTCCCTCTTCACTCCTCCTTCCTGTCCCTCTTCACACGTCCTTCCTGGCCCCTTCACTCCTCCTTCCTGTCCCTCTTCACACGTCCTTCCTGTCCCGTTTCACTCCTCCTTCCTGTCCCTCTTCACTCCTCCTTCCTGGCCCGTTTCACTCCTCCTTCCTGTCCCGTTTCACTCTTCCTTCCTGTCCCGTTTCACTCCTCCTTCCTGTCCCCCTTTACTACTCCTTTTTGAACCTTTTCACTCCTCCATCCATTACCGCTTCACACCTCGTTCCTGTCCCCTTCACCCCTGTACCCCTTCACTCCTGCTACCTGTCCCCCTTTACTCCTCCTTCCTGGACCCCTTCACCTCTCCTTTCTGTACCCCTTCACGCCTCCTTCCTGTTCAGGGGCCTTGCTTACTGTAACTGTGAGCTCACAAAACAAATCCTTTAAACCAGAGACACTTGAGGAACCAAGACATCCTACTCAACAACATGCATAATTGTTTGATCCACGAAAAGCAGCTCCAAGGTGATAATCTGAGGCAATATTTTCACTCATGGATTTTGCTCTGCGGGAGCCTGGACAAGCTGTTACTTCCTATGTGTAACGGAGGACACATGGAGCTAGCAGGGGCACAGCACGCACCATCATTTTCACAGCATGGAGTTTCCATGGCCGCTCCAGAGACAGCACTGCAGACCGGACCGGCCCCACCTGGGTGAACCAGACAATGACGTCTTCCAGTGGGGGGTCTTTATAGTGGTACCATCTTTCTAACTCGGTGGAGGACATGGGAACGTCTAATGAAATTAGGCACAGTGGGTTTGGTAGATCGAATGTCTACAGGTTAATAACCATTTATATAGTAGTTAGTGGTACCATCTTTCTAACTCGGCGGAGGACATGGGAACGTCTAATGAAATTAGGCACAGTGGGTTTGGTAGATCGAATGTCTACAGGTCAATAACCATTTATATAGTAGTTAGTGGTACCATCTTTCTAACTCGGCAGAGGGCATGGAAACGTCTAATGAAATTAGGCACAGTGGGTTTGGTAGATCGAATGTCTACAGGTCAATAACCATTTATATAGTAGTTAGTGGTACCATCTTTCTAACTCGGTGGAGGACATGGGAACGTCTAATGAAATTAGGCACAGTGGGTTTGGTAGATCGAATGTCTACAGGTCAATAACCATTTATATAGTAGTTAGTGGTACCA
>JACXGK010001105.1:64647-77888 GCA_016801125.1 Novumbra hubbsi | reverse complement strand
ATTCCACCAACGCCCCCCCCCCCCCCCCCCCCCCCCCCCCCCCCCCTCGCCTCGGGGGTCGTGTGCTCCCAGCGGCCGAGGGGGTTCGTCTGCCACCGACGAGCACGCACAGGCCGTCTGTGCAATATCTCAATTCGGCCGCACGCGCAACCAATATCAGCACTTCCTGCGGCTATGAGGGTCAAAACACATCCTCCTGCAGCTATGAGTGTGTGTAGCCGTTCCCACACGAACCACCATGTAGCCTGGAGCGGTGGTACGTGGAATGGGGCCCAGAGTGGCGGGCCGAATTGGGCCCCTTTGACAACACTAGTAGCCCTGACGGACCCCAACCAAGGCCTGGCTTATGTGGAGCCCAGTAACTCACTGGACGGTTTCTAATGCGTTTCGAGCATGAATCTGTATTTTATTTTGGCGTCTTTCATACATTTGAGGACATCTTATCACAAAAGTATTTTGGGTGGTTTGTGGTAACATTAAATTCAGCAGCACAGGCTTTCAGTAGGATCTGTGTTTTAACTTTCTGAGTCGCCTTTGGCTAGGATACATCCAGACTGGTTGTATGGGAACGTGATCCACACAGGCTGTGACTGCTGATGGTGCTATGTTCCTGGTGTCTCCTGGGTGGACATTCAGCCTGCGTTCTAAACATCTTACAAGGTACAGGGAGACCTGTGCCCAGTTGGTTCGGTGGATGGTTTGGTACCCATTAGATATTTGAGTACACGTGGTCCGGGGGTATTGTTTCCCTTGGCAGGGCATAATGTGTTGGCACCATTTTGTTTGAGTTCAAGTTCAAATCTCTGGCAACGCTAAAAGCTTCATATGGATAAAAACATACCCCACCTCCTTGAGTAATAACTGTCAGTTGTTGAAAAGTGTTGGTGTGAGAATACAGTGTTCACATAACCACTTCCCATGAGACCACAGTCCAAACAGGCTTGTATTTCTCCAACATTTAAACATGAAAAATGACCAGTTAGCATAATCGCATCGCCTGGGACAGAAACAAGGTCAAATTCATGCGTGAGGTTTTCCACAGTCAATCAGTCACTAACCTGGTTGGTTGGTGTCTTCTAGTCCCTCCCATCAAATACCTTGAAGTGGGTTGACTGACAGCGCCTGGCGATCCCCAGTCACATTCCTGTTCCTCCGAGCTGAACAGAACAAGGTCCATTTGATGATGCCTAGTGGTCGGAGTGTGTTTCTGTTTTACCATCTCAGTGTGTGTGTGTGTTCGTGTGTGTGGGCTAGTGTGATTGTGTGCCTGCGTAAATGTTCCCATATCTGTGCGTGTGAAAGAAAGTGTCTTGAATAAAACATATGACACACGGTATCTCCATAGCTTGTGGCTGTGAGTGTGTGTGTGTGTGTGTGTGTGTGTGTGTATGGGCTCTAAATGTTTGCACAGTCTATGTGAGTGCCTATATAATGCTATCACAAGCCTTGTATTCATGACGCCATAACCAGGCGTTAAACTGGAGTCTGACTGAAGCTACAGTATCTCATGCTTTGTGATCATTAGGTCCCATGCCTGAAACCATCCCCCTTCAGGCAGTATATGAACCATCCTCATTCCTGGAAATGTGTACGTGGGAAATCACTATCGTTATGAACAGGGCCTGTGCATTGAAAAAACGTAGCCACAGAGAGCCTGTGCATTAGACGTGTTATGCAGTGAAACAGCGCCATCTATGGAGGACACGATTCTCTCACGCCATTAGAAGGATGTACTTGTACACTGTGCATACACAATAGTACAGCAGTATTTCTATTATAACACATTTGAAACATTCCACATGCAGCACCTTTTCATTGGAGGAATAATTGCACCTTATCAGAGATAAATATGTACATCCAGTTGTAATTATATCTACAGCACATAAGAAGCACAGCTGGGGCCGTATTCGCAAACATCTTACCACTAAGAGCCCTCTCTAACAACAGCACTTACTAGCACAGTGACTGGCTGATAACAGAGGGGGAATTGTCAGTGAATTCATCATAGCTATACAGTAGAAAGATGTTTCAATATGTTGCCATATTAAAATAAATATATCCAAATAAAAATATAGGCGTGTCAGTGATTAAACATTTACATTGTAGTCATTTAGCAGACGCTCTCATCCAGAGTGACTTACGCTCTGGAAACATGAAACAAAGCATGACTATTCAAGTATATGTTTAGCTAGTTGTCAGCCTCTTATGTGTGTGGCAGCTCGAAAACAAATGAGTGTTAATTTTGTGATGCTGCAATAATTTGTGCAATAACGTGTCCCGCCTATAGCATTAACTACACCGTGTGGTCCAACTATGGCCGTGACATTGTTGTGTAGTTGGCAAACATCAAAAGGGAACCGTATGATTTGTCCGATGATGTGGGGTCAGGATTATGTATGATTTCTACCGACAGATGACTAAGACATACGTAGTTCACGGCATTTCCTTTGTGGCAAAGTAGCATCCAGTTGTCAAAGCGAAACCTTTTTAAAAGCTCAATATCAGTACCGACTGAGGGCTGGATTAAAACTCATTGATAAATTAAAGTAAACAATTGAAATCACAGGCTCTTCCAACTTGCGTGAATTTCACCACGGCTCATAATGCCCCAGGAGGAACCCAGGGCCCACTGTACCCACGTAAGCTCTGACGATGGGTCTAAGATTTCATCCTGGTACCTAGGTACCTAGCAGTCAGGGTACGTGTGACACTCCAAGGATATGCCTCCCCAGACTATCACTGACCCACCGCCAAACCGGTCTTACTGGATGATGTTGCTGGCAGCATAACGTTCCCCACGGCGTCACCAGACTCTGTCACTTCTGCCAAATGTGCTCAGTGTGAACCTGCTCTCATTCGTGAACAGAACGAGATGCCAACCTGCTAATTCTGGGGTTGTCTGGTGAATGCCAATCCATCTGCACGGTGCTGGGCTGTGAGCACAGGTCCCCCTAGAGGTTGTTGGGCCCTTATGCCACCCTCAGGGAGACACAGCAAACCTTCTTGCGAGGGTACGTATGGATGTGCCATCCGGTAGAAGCTGGAATACCTGTGCAACCTGAATGGGCTGCAGGTGTCACCTCATTCTACCAGTAGCAAGTGCACTATCAAAATGTAAAACTAGAGAAGAATCTGTCAGGTAGGATAATGAGAGAGGTATTGTCTGTGGCCACCACCTGCAAAACTGTTCCATTTTGGGGGGTTGTCTTGCTGTAGCCTCTCCAGTGCACCTGTTGTCACTTTCAATTGCCCCAAAACAGGTGACATTGATTCACAATCATTTAAGCTCCCCAAATGGACAGATTGATATCCCCGAAGTATAATTGACTTGATGTTTTACTGTGATGATTATGTGTGAGCAGTGTACTTCATTTGTGTTTATTTCAACTTGAACGTGATATCACGTTCCGATGATCTCAATAATAAATACTGTTTTTCTACATTTAGATTTTTTACATTTAGAAAGAACAAAATGTTTGTTTTTCTCCTCATTATCCAGAATAACCAGCCTGGTTTAGTGATTAGTGATCCCCAAGAGATGTAAATGAATTATTACCAACAGAACATGTTTGCTAATGTCCTATACATTATTTAAAATATATTGTATAATTACTTGAAACAATGGGGCTATTAACCTCAAAACTGTGTAGTATTGCAACAGGTTAAAACTATCTTGAGTGCTAAATTGACTCAAATATGTTTGTAAATGTTGACATTCCCTTAACCTAAGAGGACCTTATTCTCAAAATTGGAATGATAAAATGATGTTCAAATTCAGCACTTTATTTGAAAGACTTTGTCCTCCCAAAGGCACTTTAAACCCTAGGAAGAAAATTGACCTGCAATTCCAGTGGTCTGGTGTCAGGATGATTGCTAGTAAATAAGACTGTTTGTCTATCAACTAACAAAGGGTAAGTGCAGCTGATGGTCATCTTAACAGGTATGCTACATGCCTTTAGCTGAGCCACTGACTGTAGACAGAAAACAACCCACATGGGTTTAATCTTACGCAAATGTATATAACCATGTTGAAAACAACATAAAAAACCTAGGGTTTAACGGTCAAATCCATTAAATATTCTTTGCTGCAGTTTAGCTGAAAGTTAAAAAAAAATCCCAAAGACAGAACTAAAAACAACTTCGTTAACACCTTCCTTCAACAAAAACCTGTTTCATTATTTAAATACACGTCACTGAGGCTGACTTTTCCCTCGATGCATCACAGCCAATTATACAGTATCAAAATTTGATATTCCGACAATGTCTATCATGTTTTTTTTAAACGACGTGTTGATGTCATCGCTGTTCCATGCTGTAACCAGAATGACATGAGCCATCCGTCAGTGAACGTAAGTAGATTACATTTTAAACAACACTCCGCCTTCTTCCAAGCAGTTCTTTATTTTCTCAGTCGCCTTACCGCTCGTAGACCAGCTTCTCCATTTCAAATGTGTCATCTATTAATCTATTTCAGTGACCTTAAAGAAATAAGCTGCTTTAGAGCGACAGATGTTGAGCTCAGGGCTGTTTTCAATCTGTATCGCCCAGGCATTACGGGTTACGCAATGGAAACGTAACCGTTATTTGCCGATT
This sequence comes from Novumbra hubbsi, assembly GCA_016801125.1. Classification (NCBI taxonomy): domain Eukaryota; kingdom Metazoa; phylum Chordata; class Actinopteri; order Esociformes; family Umbridae; genus Novumbra; species Novumbra hubbsi. Next base: position 73,295 of record JACXGK010001105.1, on the reverse strand, counting down.
AATCCGACATCTGTGGAAAGGTTCCCCCCAAGGTACCCCGCCAGGTAGAGACAAACCATCTCCTGTTACCTTCCCTCCTCTCCTCATCTTCTCTCCATCCAACTGGATTGGTGCAGCCCGCCATTGGGAGTCCTCGTGGCGAGGACCCAATGCCCAAAGAGTCCGGAAGACTGAGGGCCACGAAGAGTCTGTTCTTTCTCCACAGACTTCAGTTGCACAATCCAAAGGGAGGAGGAGCCCTATTCCACGTCGCGACATGTCATTCTAACACCAACTGAGACCCACACTGACAGACGCACACCCACCAACACTCGGATCCCTTGGGACCCCTGAACACAAAGAACCTCTCTCTTTTCTCCCGGGGCCCAATTTGATCAACTTTGCACAGTACCATTCAGGCTGCCTCTTTATCCGATGGGTGAATAAACTGATAAGGGCGCTCTAGGGTACCGTAGGACCCCTTTATAGGCCCAATGGTTCGCTTCTCGCATATTTAGAACTGTGTGGACACAGCGTTAAAAAAAAAAGAATACTGCGTAGGATATTACGATGGCAGTTTGGAATGAATCCCAGCCCAGATACACAGACAATCATCTCCCTTCACCTGATCTGTCAAACAGTGGTTGTACCGTGTGTACCGATGATGCAATTTCTACCGGCTAGCTCTGCATTTATAAACTAACATTATCCGGCCATCCCACAAAGCAAAACGTAGGCCTTGTTGAAAGTATGGTGCTTGTTGACTGAACAATTTCCACGCATAGCGAAGGGTAGCGGCTCAGCTCAGAAGACAGAATGCGATGACAGCTGGAATATTAATGTGACTGGTACCACTCGACTAGTTTATGTCGAGCGATACCGTAGACAGCCAGCCAAAATAGCTTTATTTTTTTCCTCCTCTGCATGGTGTACATCAAGGAGAAATATTCTCCAGACAATTTCTGCCGGGGATGTGCTCCAAAGCCCTAGAGGAAAGACTTCATAAAATCCTGCCCCAGTAAGGTATAGCCGAGCACTGCAGCGGCAGAGAAGTTTGGAAGTTTTGCTAGGAACCCTGTAACTTGATAACATGATAAGCTCCCATTTATTTGGCGGGCAGCGTTTTCATGTAAGGGTTATAGTATGGTAATGGATTCGGCTTGTCAGCAAAACCAAAAACGAAATTGTCCACTTCCTAGGAATAGTCCTTAATCGTTGTGAACGCTTTGGGAAACAATGACAGCAAAGACTTTGCCAAGCTCAATTGACATGCTCATATTGTCATAATTGACAATAGAAACATCTTCCCTCATTTCAAAAAAATTCTGAAGAATATGCTGTAAGTAATTTTTCACAAAGCTGTTGCTCAAATCCCAACGGTATGAGCTCACTATAAAGTCAGATTTCATTGTGTGTTGTTTTTATGAATTTGTTTTCTTGCAAAATCAGTTGTCAGGCCACAAACAAATCAACACCTGAGTTACACTCAGCAGACAAGCTTAAGAAGAGCCATTTGAATAGGGCATGTGCTGATGTTTTTAAGGCAGGGTTTTGTTTACATCAAAACTGGAATATGAACAAATAGGGGTCTAAAGAAGTCATTTTTATACCGCTATATTTGAAAGTCACTTCCACAACTTGTCTCTGTGTACATTTTATGATCTTACATTTGGACCAACAAAAGGTAAATCTCAAGTTAAATATATGAACTACATCCAGTACTGTGTATTAATAAGATTAATGGAGTAATTAATGACTTTCGCAAGAACATAAAGATGTTGGTGCCAACTTGTGCACATGAGCTCTAGAGCCAGAAACTGAAGATTCTATTCATTAAATCTCAGAGGTGAAAAATCACTTGTGCTTTTGAGCAATGCCCTAAGAAGAACCTAATACAATAACAATGCCCTAATAAGTACCTAATACAATGACAATGCCCTAATAAGTACCTAATACAATAACAATGCCCTAATAAGTACCTAATGCAATAACAATGCCCTAATAAGTACCTAATGCAATAACAATGCCCTAATAAGTACCTAATGCAATAACAATGCCCTAATAAGTACCTAATGCAATAACAATGCCCTAATAAGTACCTAATGCAATAACAATGCCCTAATAAGTACCTAATACAATAACAATGCCCTAAAAAGTACCAAATATAATAACAATTCCCTAATAAGTACCTAATACAATGACAATGCCCTAATAAGTACCTAATACAATAACAATGTACACTGGTCGCCAACATTGTCTCCTTGGGTCTCTTGTCACTCCAATCAAATCAAACCTCAACATCTCTCTGTCTTGTAAATGAAACCGCATGACTCTGAACACCATACCACTCTATCGAACGTATTAAAGGCGCAAATCTGGTCGGTATGGCGTCATTTCTTTTTGCCGCCCCCCTCCACCCCCCCGCCCGGTTGATTTTCAGAAATCCATTAACACTTGCGCAAAAATGAATGCTTTTAACTTTTTAATAGAAAAAAAATCTCCCGAGAAGTAGGGCGACACCAGGGCCCCGTTGTGGGAGACACATTTAGACCAACTGGCACCTGCGGTCATAACTGCCAGGTCGGGCTGTGGAACGAGAGCATGGCGCTGGACTAAATGTGAGATAAGAGCGCCACGCCATGTTTCTGCCGTTCTCAGAACAATACCCGTCACCCCGGCTTGGCTCCCGCGCTCCTCCTCGGGGCGTCGCGCCCGATTAATCACAGTGTTCCCGGGAGTCAGCCACCGGGGGGGGTGGGGGGGGAGGGGACAAACATTAATTATCCGAATGTCTCTGACTTCCCTCTGCTGTGGGTCGCTAGCATTTCCTCACCTGCCAAGGCACTTTGCTAACCATCTGCCTTCTGCATTACGCGGAGAGTCTTCGAGTGCCGATGATCAATATTCCATCCGAGCAGATGTTGGAAGAGGCTTGAGTTTACTCTGGGCATCTGAACCTTAGCTGGGAGTAGAGGAGGGAGCAGTGGTCTAGACGTGCGCCTTTCATTCCAACGGCTCACGCTTTCAGAGATTTGTTTTAGGCGGAAGCATTCATTCAAACCATACAGCACCAGTCAAACGTTTAGACACTTACCAATTGAAGTGACAGGGGTGAGTGTGTCCAAACGTTTGACTAGCACTGTCTTTATGGCCTTCAAGATGCATTATAAAGGTTCCATATGTGCAAGTAAAACACATGAAAGAAATGCATTTAAAGGAAGACTGATAACAGATTACAGATTGTGTAGCATGCTACAAATCAACTTCAATTTAGTTCATGTAATTTATTAGCTTCATCAAAGCCATCTGAAATAGTAGCCAGTAGTGATACCACAAAAAACCTTGATGATACCCACACTACCATAGACTAAGAAAGGCCACTCCTCCAGCTGGGAGGCTGATGTCATAGAGTATCTTTCTACGAATGTTGAACCAGCGTTTAAAAGCTCAGATTAATAGTTCACATGCTACAAGTCCACTTGACTTGAAGAAGCACATATCGGGTTAACAAAGAATGTGCCTAAACTCAGACCAACCTATAATATTAGAGTTATTACAGGCATATTGTATTGGAAACAGGACGAGGGTGTGATAGATAGGGAAACGGGCTACACCTTAACCATAGAAGACATCAAACTGAGGCTCACGTATGAGACGGAGGGACGACACATCAAGCCGGTTTAATCCAGCGGTGAAAGCGACTGAAGACAGGTAACACTAGCAACCGTTACCTACGCCAATGAAGTTGCTGCACAGCCGATAAAGATGGTGCACCGGCCCTGTTTTCGAGTGTGACTCGATAAAAGGACGGCCAGCATAGGAGACTTAGGGTGCTATTGGCACCAGGTCATAAAATCCTCCTTTCTCTCTGTCTCGCAATCGCACACTCTCTCACCTTGGCACTGAGAGTGCCGTTTTACTAGTAATGGGGGGGGGGTTATGCCTCGTTCCATTATCAGACAGCGTCGCTCCCTTGTACCATTAACAGCAGGGATGTTCTGCCAACACCGACGATGAACAAAGAGACCCTGTTGGAATTAAAAGGCTGAAGGAAATGCATGGAAACGCAGGCACGCCCACAGAATCACCCAACAGGCCACAGTCACTTTCAAATGCGATTGAATAAAAAGCAAATCAGCCATTCCAGATGGTACAATAACCGGGCTCAGTTTGGTATTACATTTTTAATAGGTGTAGGTTTTGCTACTGAAATATACCCGGTCTAACAGCAATATGAGAATTTCATTTCATGTTTAATGTGATTACCTCTGTTTTGAGACGTGTGTTTATATCCATCAGTGATTTCGTTTAAATGCCCAAACACACATCGACATGTTGCTGTATGCACACACACACAACCACACACATGTATACCTTTTCGAGGACATACGTGGACCGTCCTGTTTCAGAGTCCAGGATTTCCACCTCCATGTATCCCATCTTGTTTCTCCAGGAGAAGTACTCTCCTTGGGAGCCTCCGCCGTTGGCCATGGCCTGCGGGACTCCATGAAAGGTTCTGCCAGCATCTCGTTGTGTCAGAGACATCTTTTCACCTCCTTTCCACGGAAATAATAAAACGGTTTTAGCCCTTCAGCCGTATGGCTCTGGACACTGCACAGGCTCGGAAAATGAACCCTGATTCTCTTAAATAGCTTGGTGGCTCGAAATGTGTCATGGGACGTGAAGATACATGCCTCTGTAAGTGGTCTAATGTGGTCTAATCTACGAAGCCCAGACAAAGAAAAATGTCTATCTAATCAGCTGCTATATTTAAACATGTCTGGTGGAGGGTCTGTTTATTCTTTCCTACACGTTATATAGCTATGAGGGTCTCGACAGCGAGGGCTACTCCTCACACGCCGTTTCTAACGTTGACGGGTTGAGTTTATAAATGCTTAGCCCCGCTAATTAAAACGTATTCGGCGGCAGGCAGATGGATGGATTTGACGGAGCGAGCAACAGACCAACAACTTGACTCTCAAACTGCGGTGCCGCAGAGGGAGTACGAGGTCATTATATAAACATGAGGCGTATGTAGAACATCAGGGTTCGGCAGCGCGAGGACTCCAAAGCCACCGGCGCTCGCTATTGATCAGAGAACCACACCTGAGGGATTACTTGGCAAAGTATTTTTGAGTTGGTCCTCTGCCTGACGAAGGGGGTCTCTAACAACGTCTGCCAGGGGAAGTTGGAGACAAAAAGGAATATAGGAATGTCGAGCTTTGCCAAAATGGTTTAACATCGCTCACATTTGGAAACCCTCAATCTTGTGGATTTTGTAACTTGTCGGAAGGAAAAACTATTTAGATTGTAGATATTAGATGGTAGACCTTGTAAACACGACAAGTAAACGAAGCTTCTGAAAAACATATCTTACAATACAGTGCAAAAAAGCAACAAAAACACTGCATTTTCCCACCTACGATGCATGAAAGCAGAGGTAACTTATAATACCTTAATTTTCATAACAGAAAAATGTACTTAACTAATCTAGGTCAAGACCGCATTGGCTATCGCTTCACACCCACAGGAATAGCTATTCAGAACCTAAACTGACTTTGCAGAAGTATCATGCGCTTGGAAAAGTTCCAGGACTCTTACCACGACGATTATGTTTTCCCACACTGCGCGCATTTCAAGTGTTTAGCCTTTTTTCGGAGCTAGCTCGACAAAGCCTCGAAGAGGCGTTATTCAGATGCACAGGAGCAGATGTTGCAAAGGAAACACAGCGTGACATGATTGTGATCGATTCACGCTGCCCCACCAGAATCGCTGCATAATTTGGCGGATGGCATCAGGATAACAACCTGCATTAGACGGGGACAGCTGTCGCCATGGCTCCCGGGCAATGGGCCCGTTACATTCTCCGTTGTTTATTTCAGATAGAAAGGCAGGGCAGCCAATTAGAGTGATTTACAGCTGGTGCCACCGCTACCTTGAAGCCTTTCCCAGCCATCCAAAACACCAAACCTACCTAAGGCTTACACGGATGAGATATCTATACGAAGACATACGAAGAGACATAGGGTTTCTGTGTCTGGCGACGGCTGTTGGTGGTGGGGCAATATTGGTGGTGGGGCAATATACATTTATTCATGGGGCAATATTTTAACGATCCATTGGGAACTAACATAGTTGTTTTGCCAGTGTCGGCTGTTTAATTAACATCGGCATTCTCCCTTGTTTGTATTTACTGAGTGGCCATCTGTAGCACTCAGTCTCAGCATTGTGCTACGATAATATTGCAATGCCCGTTTCTTAATAACTATTGAGAGATGTCGATGTAGTTAAACCTGGTTCACTTTTAGTCAGATGAGACTAAAACCCCGGTTGCACCTTACAGTCTACCAGGAAGTGCTTGGTTCTAATTGTGTTTACCTTTATCTTAATTTCGTCTCAGCAAAACGTCCCCCGTTGACATGTCAGTGACATGCCTTAATCCACCTATTACTGTGAGAAGTGTTTCATTTCATGTCAGGATCCAACCTGTCACACATGACAGGAACTGCATCTCTGTCCTGTGCCTTTTCAAGACAGCCTTACAGCCCACCACAACGAACCATAACAACTTTTTTCAACGCACTTTTATTTTACGCTTAAAACAAGGAATAACAATGTGTAGTATTAAAAGGGAACCAGTGATTCTGATAACCCGTAGTAGATCTTAAAAGACCAAAGTGCTTTTCATTAAATTGGTTAAAAAAAAAAGGACATGAGGAATAATGTACTTTTCATGTGATTGATTTATTGTTGACTAAAGAGGGAAGTTGTTACCAAGCGGTCATTGAAACGGGCAGGATAGCGAACAGAAATATGCTAAATAAATGTCAAAATATATACCTTTTAAAAATACATACATTATTACAAAACGTACGCACGTTTTGATCTTTGTGTTTCAAAGTAAGAATGGTGAGAGTTAGTAGAGCCTTAAACCCCACACTAGATGGCAGTAAACAAGCACCGCAGTAGATATAGAGGGGTTGGGAAGGCATTCAGTGGTAGCAAACCAATGTGTCCACAAGATGTCAGCACACAGGCCACAAACAACCCTGCAGATTGAAACACAAACGTGTTCTGTAATTCCCATATCTTGGCCAAAACAAGGAACACCATGCCCAGGTAACAAAATCCTTCTACAACGTTGCAATTCTACCCTTCTACATCTAGAGTGGATTCACTGGAAATCAACTGCACACGAAAAAAATAAAATGGTTCATATTATCTCATTAGTACTTCCGGCTAAAAGGACTGCAGTCAATCGTAACAGACCAGAGATGAGATGGTACAACCCTTCGACATGAGCGCTCAGATAAGTTCACACTTTCTGCAGTTTACAATTTAAGAGGCACTGAAGATCCAAAATTTGTATTCCGCGTATAGTCATGATTACCACAGATATGAGCTTCTGAAGGATAGAATTGCGAACTTTGTCTGCTCTGTAAATAATATTTCCACCTAGAATGTTCTGAATGTTTGAAACCACTTGAAGATGCTCCAGCGAGAACAGGTGGGTTGTGATGGAGGCCAGAGGTGGTGGCAAAGCTGTGAGCAAACACGAGCTGGGTTAGTCTGCCCAGCGTGACATCTGTGGCCATGACGCCCTCCCTCTCCTTTGAAAATGTTAATCAGTGCCGGAGTTGGCATGAAGAAATGAGTAATCAGAACAAACAGTGCATCTCCCAGGGTGCCGAGGGCCAACGCCGTCAGGAAAGGTTACGCTTCAGTCTGGCGAGGACTCCCCATCTTCAACTGCTACCGGCAATGACTAACGCTGTTGCATAGAGGTTTTCAGAAGTCAACAGAAAGACTCCCGGAAAGCTCCATCAGAACTCCTGCAGGGGCCACATCGACGGAGCCGATATGTCATTCTCATAATCACACCACAACCCACTCAACATGTCAATACAGCCACTACTACAGGCTACTCCTGGGCCGGGGTAGATGTCGGGATGTTTGACTTGACATTAGTTTACACCGAATGAACTGGACCCAAATACCGTCCCACACAGTCGTTGGAACCTGCAGGCCCCTCTTACCTCTGGCTGATGGTTCTTCAGGAAACAGGGTGGAGGAAGATGGAGACTAGGGGCGAGGATGGGACGAGGCGGGGGGGGGGTATTTCTTCCAATTAACATTTGAGTCATTTCATGTCATTAGCATCCCTTAGGACAGCATTAGGACCACACACAGTGCCGGAGACTCACCAAAGCCGTTGGGGCTAATCTCAGGTGACACACTACCCACGAGACAGACCTCCAACCTCTTCCCTTAACACCTACGGCTAGCACCACGTCCGACGCGTCCCAGTCGACAGGCACCACCCTACTACTTACGATACATTGGCAGGGCCACCCTACATAGCGAACTAAACAGGGACTGTTTTGGGGGGGGGGCATATAGGGAAGCACGTTAATATGGCTGAAGTTTGGGTTGGATCATCTGAAGTGTCACGTCTGTTGCGGTGTCACACTTGCATTTTATCCCTCGTCAATTCCATATCACACCTTTGCCGATTTCGGACGGACGTGAAGCCTCGTTTTATTTTGGGTCTTGCAATAGTGTCAAACCTCTTTCTGACCACATCTCCACATCGCGGTGGCCCTCATCCCACGACACACACACACACACACGTACCCCCCCCCCCCCCCCCCCCCCCCCCCCCCCCCCCC
>JACXGK010001105.1:7510-64547 GCA_016801125.1 Novumbra hubbsi | reverse complement strand
CGTTGGTTGAAGGAGCACACGTCCGGTCTCTGTTCCAGTCGGAGGGGAGACGGAAGATGCCGTGCACCCAGCTACAGGTGCTGCTGGTGGCTCTGTTGGTGTCTGTGTTGCTGGCCAGGGTCAGCGGCGCTCCACACAGGGACACACTAACCGACGTCCTGGGGGCAGACTCAACCAATGGCAACGAGGTGAGTGCCAGACGGACGGCTGCTACGACCCGCCTCGGACCTTCCTTGGAGGTGGATTGTCCTTGATTTAGCACAGATGATGATTCCTAAGGGAAGGGGTGTAAGCTGTCAGTGGTTTTAATTGTCTAGATGCGTCTGCAATTAAGATGTCTAGACATCGGGTGGGTTTGCCTCTGGAGGCGGTCTTTTAACGGTTAACGCTTGGGGGAACATGTGGGCACGGTCGGAAATGTGAACAAGTAAAGCGCAATGTTAGACACGTTAGAGCCGGATGCACATTCTTTGAAGATAGTATTCAACTAAAAACTGAAGAGCTAGTCGGATTCAACAGGCATGCGTGTGTCATATGGTGACGTGGAACATGCCTAGAATATTGACAGCACCAGCATTTTTTTTCCCTTTAATTTTTAGATGAACAATTGTGTTTTCAGTCGTTCTCTTCTTTATTCCGTTCTCTGCAGAACCTTTCTCGGATCCTCCTGCTGAAGATGATGTCAGACCTGATGACCACGGCTACAGGGCAGGACCAGGTACTCCCCGACCTGGAGGAGGAGCTTGGCATCAGGGAGGAGGTGGTACGCCAGCTACCCCTTACCCATCGGGAACGCAAGGCAGGATGCCGGAACTTCTTTTGGAAAACCTTCACATCATGTTAGTGCGATTCCTGACCGGCATGAACTGCTCTCGTATTTGTCTTGGGTTATGTGAGAATCCTACAGAATTGCAATATTACACTTGTAATTGATAGCTATTTCACTGTTACATGCCTGATCTTTTAAATGTCCAATAAATGTATTTTAAAGTCTAAGCACAGTGATGCTTTTGTAATTTTAAAAGAAACATATTGCAAATCTGCACTAACACTGAGGCCTGTTCATCTTTAAACATACCCATTACATTTCCTAGTGTCATTACAGTTCTTCTCCAAACTTACTTAAACCAGGAACACAGTGTTTTTCCGAACATTGAAATGTCACAATCAACTCGGAGTAGAATTGCGACAACTGCAATATATATATATATATGGGAACACAAGATAAATCATGCAGCTTTATGTCTTCTCAAGTGTGTTTAAGGCAGGAGACAGCTAAATCCAGACAGACACACGGCATAGTTTGCTGAAAAAAGGGCTGGTTTATTGTATCCATCAAGTGCCTACTACGTAAGGCTTTAAAGGAGAAGCAAAGGCGCGCCCACACCCATTCACAAATCTACTCCAACTGAACCAACCACCCGCTCAGTATGAATTCATTCTGGGCTTGTATACCTCACACTGACAGAACAATATTCTGCAGTACAAAAGCCTTTTGAACCAAAGGTCAACATGGGTCAACTTAACATCAACAATTATTGCTGACCATCATGACCGCACATCTGAAAAGTTAAGTCACCAACTGCAAAAAGGAGGGGGGGGGGGGGGGGGGGGGGGGGGGGTAGTGGGTAATAATTGACAAAACAATATTTTCTGCTCCTTCAAAATTATACTGTGGAACATAAAACGTACATTTACCACAGTAAAAACCAAAGGACAAAAATGCAATATGACAGGTAAACTTCGTAACAATGCATACACCATGCATACAACATGAAATAAATAAACCGAAGTGGAAATGCAACTCACAGGGCTCAACACAGATCTTCATATCATTGTGCTCAGATTTCTCAGAGGAGGAACAAGTACTATTACAAAACAATATTCTACTTGGGAAAAAGAAAACAACACAAGTGGCAGTTCACAAACTTATAGTAAGAGGCAGTGCTCAACTGAAATAAGGACTGGTATTTTGGGTGTTCGTAATGTTTGTCTGAGCTACAGAGCACAACTATGCCTTTGAGCTCATATTCATTAAGTACAGGAACTCCAAGCTACAGTCCATGACAATCAGAGGTTGGAAAACTGCATTCATGATATGAGCATTTACTTTACAAAACAGAGACAGTGGGGCAGAGAAATACAATTAAATAAAAACGATAAGTGAATACCATTTCTCTCAGAGCGTCTTATTCATGGCGAATAGTCTTTTGAGGATGGGGAGTTGCAACACATATCAAACTCCTGGCTTCGAACCAAACCCATAAAAGTACACAAGCGGACCTTTCTTACCAAGACACTGGCAAGCAGTAGACTTCATTGCAACTTCTTCATCTTCGTTGTAACAGTCAAGTATCAATCCAAACAACAATTTAAAAAGGAAACTAATACATTGTAAGCACATTCCAAGTTGGTAGTTAGGGTACAGAATGTAGATCTTATGTTCTGACATGAGAAACAGGAGGCCAAAGCTATCATCGCAATCTAACAAGGGCGGCTAAAAAACATCTAATGTGATAGGATTTGGCTCTCACAGGCCTAACTGTATTTACACCCAAATAAATGACAGCATTTGGCTCCAGTGATCTTTATCTAACTGGCCTAACTGTATTAACACCCACAGAGATGACAGCATTTGGCTCCAGTGATCTTTGTCTCACTAGCCCAACTGTATTAACACCCAATACGATGACAGCATTTGGCTCCAGTGATCTCGATCTCACTGTTCCTGTGTTTGTAAAGTGTTCTCTCTCAAGCTACTGGCTCGGCAATCATCCAAACAAATCCTCCCCATAACCAAACTCTGCAATGTACACTGGTTTCAAGAGGCATACATAAAAAGATATAGGTGTCCCATTATTTCAACTAGTCAGTTAGCATGCAGCCAGAAATATATAGCATTCCTCATCATCCTCCTCCTCCAATAATAACCTATTGGTCCTCCATAACATCATCCATATCCATTCATTGTTTCATTGGAGGGCACCTTCCAATGAAACAATGATTCCGTCTCGTCCATGTCTCTTTTGCGGGTAGTTCAGCCCCTGCTGCCCGCAGGTCAGAGGCTCCTACAGCTGGGAAAGACTACAGTGGTAATGATCGATAAGAAAGCAGAGTTAAGCATGAGAAGATAGTGGGGATGATGCTATGGAGAAGATAGTGGGGGTGATGTTATGGAGAAGATAGTGGGGGTGATGTTATGGAGAAGATAGTGGGGATGTAACGGAGAAGATAGTGGGGATGATGTTATGGAGCAGATAGTGGGGATGATGTTATAGAGAAGATAGTGGGGGTGATGTTATGGAGAAGATAGTGGGGATGAGGTTATGGAGAAGATAGTGGGGATGAGGTTATGGAGAAGATAGTGGGGATGAGGTTATGGAAAGCAGATTGTTAAACAGAAAAAGATAGTGGGATGATGTTATGGAGAAGATAGTGGGGATGATGCTATGGAGAAGATAGTGGGGGTGATGTTATGGAGAAGATAGTGGGGATGAGGTTATGGAGAAGATAGTGGGGATGAGGTTATGGAAAGCAGATTGTTAAACAGAAAAAGATAGTGGGATGATGTTATGGAGAAGATAGTGTGGATGTAACGGAGAAGATAGTGGGGATGATGTTATGGAGCAGATAGTGGGGATGATGTTATAGAGAAGATAGTGGGGATGATGTTATGGAGAAGATAGTGGGGATGATGTTATGGAGAAGATAGTGGGGATGATGTTATGGAGAAGATAGTGGGGATGATGTTATGGAGAAGATAGTGGGGATGATGTTATGGAGAAGATAGTGGGGATGTTATGGAGAATATAGTGGGGGTGATGTTATGGAAAGCAGTGTTAAACAGGAGACAATGGGAATGATATAAAGGGAAACAGAGTGTTTAACAGAAGGAGGTAATGGGGATGATGTTATGGAATGCAGAGCGTCAAACAGGAAATACAGGTGCATAACGGATAGAACATTTGGCAAAGTACCCGGGTTAACTAAAAATGAATCACTGACGTGTGGGACAGTTTGAGGAGATTAATGATAGCAACAATAACGGGCCAAATAAAACACATTCCAGAGTTTGGGGCATTTGAAAAAGGGATAAACATGAACGGAAACAAAGTTGTTCAAAGACACCGATCAAGTCGGTTGAACTCCCCACTACTGTGGTTAAGGTTAGGAACATGAGACGGGGTAGAACTGATCCCAGATCAGTCAACTTGGGTCAACTTAATGCGGGGGAAAAACATCCGGCCCCACTAGCAGTCGGTGGAGATTTTGGCGGAGAGGTCCTGAATTCGCCGGGCACTGCAGCCCTTACAGAGGATCTGACCGTCCAGGGGGTAGCAGCCTCGCCCCTCGCCCTCGGACGACAGGAGCAGACCACACTCCTGGAGGGGACGGAGCAACATGATTCTCCAACGCGGAAGCCTTGCGAGCCGTAAATGAATTGGAGCCGTTTAACAGACGCCGTGGCGCCCGACGTACTCACCTCACAGACGTAACAGTTGACGTGGAAGCTGCGGTCCAACGCCACGATCCTGACCGTCTCCTCCTGGCCGGGCTCGGGCATGATGGCCTGGCCACACACCGAGCAGCGAGGGGCAAACTTCCTGCGCGAGTACCAGTCACACCGTTACCATTTGAACTCGGCGAGAGGGACGGGAGAAAACCGAGCCGTAACAATCCGACCACCCGGGTTACAGGGACTCGGGAAACTAACGGGTCTTAATTGATTAGTGTTCCCCCTCATTAGCGGGCATGTCTTGGCCCGGTGCATCCCCCCCACCCCCCCCGCTGGCGGAACCTGACCTGTGGAAGTCATCTATGCAGTGGATCTGGGAGGTGGCGTCCACGGTGAAGGGCACCCCGTCCAGGCAGCCGTCACACACCACGCAGGTGAAGCAGCGCGGGTGGTAGGCTTTGCCCATGGCACGCAGGATGCGGTCCAGGATGGGCTTGGAGCACTTGGAGCAACGCTCGAGGGTACTCTGCAAGACAGACATGGGGCGGAGATGTTAGCGGGGAGGGGGAAACACGGGGGGGGAACACCGGGACGGGGCGGTGGGTTCGTACGATGTAACAGCTCTCGCAGTAGCTCTTCTTGTCCAGGGCGTAGAAGGGTTGCCCGCGGAGACGGGCGTGGCAGGTGACGCAGGTGAAGCACTCCACGTGGAACACCTGCTCCATGGCGATGCAGCCGCTGCCGTCGCCGAGGACGTCGTTACCGCAACGGGCACAGCGACCTGGCGGGAAAAAAATAGAGGAGGTGGGAGGAGATAAACAGCAACCAGAAGGAAAGATTACAAAAGGAGGCAAGAGAGATTATCAGAAGAAACCGCATTGAAATTAAATTAACGTTGGGGCCAAACAAAGGGATGAACCTCCCCGGTCAACATCAGCAACATGGCAGGAAATCATCGAGACAAACGGAGACGTACCGAAGTACTCCTCTGTAGGGGGATGATTCATGTCATAGACCAACTTTTTAGTGAGTCGGTCCAGCTCTTCCTCCTGCCTCGGACCTGCTGACCCCTGCTGGACAGATGGATTTGAGTTTCAGGAGGAATAGAATTGACCTCTCCCTTAAGAAATAGTCCAGACAGAAGGATGACAAAAGCGCTCCCACCTACTGCATTAGACTCAGACTCTTACCTTATTAGGCTGATGAGCGGAGTTTGGGGCCATTCCTGACCCAGACTGATGAATCTCTTGACCTCTTTTGGGCATGGGGCCCTGACCGACTCTCCCTCCAGACCCTGTGGCAGCCGCCTTGTAACCCACCTCAGAGTGCATCTCCTGGGCTTGGGAAGTGTGATTTGGAGGGTACCAGCACTGGGGGTCTGCCTGGTTTTGGGGCAGGGGCCTTGAGGCATGCTGGCGGGGAGGGGGAGGGGTGTAAGCCTGCTCGGCTTGCCGACCACTCTGGGAGTAGGTGACAGGCTGAGCTGTTTTGACCTGGACGCTGAACCTAGGGCCAGTAGGGGTCGAGGCAGTGGTGTATGAAGCAGGGACAGGCTGAGGGAAGGGTTTGGAGACCTGGGCGTAGGTGTCTGGCTGGGGGAAGGGTTTGGAGTCCTGGGTGTAGGTGGTGTCTGGCTGGGGGAAGGGTTTGGAGACCTGGGCGTAGGTGGTGTCTGGCTGGGGGTAAGGTTTGGAAACCTGGGCGTAGGTGTCTGGCTGGGGGTAGGGTTTGGAGACCTGGGCGTAGGTGGTGTCTGGCTGGGGGTGGGGTTTGGAGACCTGGGCATAGTTGCTGTTTGGTGGGGGGTAGGCTTTGGACACCTGGGAATAGTTGCTGTTTGGTGGGGGGTAGGCTTTGGACACCTGGGCGTAGTTGCTGTTTGGTTGGGGGTAGGCTTTGGAGACCTGAGCGTAGGTACTGTCGGACTGAGGGGAGTACAGGGGTCCCTGGTAGGCATCGCTGGGGTATCGAGGTGCTGGATGGTACTGGGACTGGGGGTGAGGGGGGTAACCCATGAATGGCCTGCCCTGAGAGGCTGCTCCGGCCTGGGCTGAGGGTCTGCTGCGGTCTCCTGAGATGGGCTGGTTGTATGACAAATTGTCATACAGCTGCGAAGAGAAAGGTTTTCCTTTAAATGCACTCCTATATAACTAACAACAACCCGGGCCTAAACACCCAGAGGAGTCGTTCATATCTGGCCAGATGTAAACATTCTATGTTCCTGAGGTATCCTCCATGTCTCACAGCGTCACGGAGACTGTCAGATGGGCTACCTGCGTGCAGCTGTCCGGCTGGCTGTCCAGATCAGCCAACATGGTGGTGAGGGTGTCGATCTCGGCGTCGATGTTGGAGTGACGGCCACCCGGCTTCTCTGGAGGCCCGCGATGCTGAGAACGTAGAGCGCACTTTGAAAAGGAGGCGGCCTTCGTTAAATCACAACGAGTTCCGGTGAAGGGTTAAAAACGTTCCCAAGAACGACCACGTCGAAACGACACAGAAAACAACGGCGAAACGGAGCGACACCCTGCGTCGCTTCCAGGCTAAAGCGGCGGTTATGGTTCACGTACCATCATCTCGTAGCTGTCCGAGTGAGCTGCCCAGGGCCGCTCTTCCTTGGAGCTTGGCGGAGGGGGCGGTTGGTAATAGTGGTCACTGGGTTTATGGTGAAACCCTGGGTCCTCTTGGTGCTGAACGGGCACGCCTGTTGAGGACATTCAAGGCGGTAAGTTTCACGCAGCGCACCGAGAGGCCAGAAGGGTACACGCGTTACATTGCAGCCAGGTCAGCCATCGTTCCCAGTGTAATCGCAATAATTCAGTCATGAGGTTATATCTAAATTCTGCTTCAAGTCTTAAGACTGTTTTGGATGTATGTGTATGTATGTATGTGTATGTATGTATATATGTATGTATGTGCTTGTATGTATATATGTATGTATGTATGTATGTATGTATGTGTGTGTGTGTACGTATATATGTATGTGCGTGTATGTATGTATGTTTTACCTGTGGGTCCAGTAGCAGTGAATCTAGTGGCCATCACTCCCCCTCCCCCATTCTGCTCATAGACCCCATACTTGGACCGAGGGTCTGAATGAACATTCTTGGGTGCCGGCCTGTAAATGGCTGGTCCAGAATGAGACATGTGGGTGGCGGATCTCTCTGGGCTATCCAGAGTTCCTGGAGGCAACCAAGTAGGACCGGACATGTCAGGTTTCTAAAACGATAAGGTCAAATGTGAATTGTTTCTCACAAAAAAAAGAATCTAAATACTTGTGGGTTTTATTGAGGCTCTCAATAAAAAAAAAATGTAAAAGCAGGTGAACGAAGAATTGCTTATGACACTGTCACACCACAAATCTTGTTGTGTATAGACGTTTGTAACAAGTAACCCCTGGAAACCCAGAGATGTATAAATGTGAGTTTCCTTTGGCAACTGACATGCTGGTTAAACAATAGGCTTACAGTTGTAAAGCAGGATGATAAGAGACATTCTCAACCACAAGGGGAATTCCAGGAGACAGAAAACCAGTTCCACAGTGCAAGCCAACACGCACACATACATACATACAAACAAACAAAAACACACACACACCCAAATCCCAGGTGTATGGTGGTGTGTTCCGCTACTACCCATAAGTTTGTATCAACGACAATAGTTATTGTCTTTAATGTTTACACTCCACTCAAAATGATCCCACATGAAATTTGACAAAAAAAATAGGAAATGTTGTGTAATGATATGAGTCTCTGCTTAAGCACCTGGACCTGGTTCATAACAATAACACACAATAGTCCAATAAAAAAAAAACACTCAGAGCAATAGGATATACTGAATGGATGGGAGTCTTATTAAGCCTACCGTCTGATTATTAGGAAGATATTATTTATAAAAACGCTGAATATGGCAGACGCTTTTATGACGAACATTAAACCTGTTTAATAGCAGCAAATGTTTTAAACGCATTACTTATTATGTTTACTCTAGAGTCAGTCCACTAACACCATGGATTCGTTGTCCGTCCTTCCACCATGGAGTCCGTTGTCCCTCAAACCAACCTGATTTAAACCTCCTAAATCCGGCTGAGCACACACTCAAATCCGAGGATTGGTGGGCCGGAAAAAGTATCACATCGGGTTTATCATTTTATTATTAAAAGCAATTTGTCAATGTCTTACGGTGGATTGCAAAAACAGTCGAGACAAAAGCTAGCCAACAAGAAATCAGTTGCCAAATTCGTAATAACAGCCGTACTGCTGATTTGAGCGAACTGTCAAACATGAATTGCATGAGATAGCTACAGTTGATACATTGTTGCAGCAATGACAATGTTACATTATTGCCATTCGAATAAACTTAACTAAACGTATGCAATTAAAACAACAAGACTACTGAGACGTAAAGGGAATTATACGAAAAATACAGGAAATAAGAGTTCCTACCTCTTACAATCCCGAAGCGTTCTGTCTCATCTTCATACTAATCTAAAAACGATTTGTTTTTTTACAGTGAAGCTGACAATTAGCCTATTTGGGTCAATAGCCAGACCACATAACCTACAAGCATGTAATGCTTGCACCGCAACTTTCTAAACGATTAAACTATAACGTCGATAGATTACGATGCAAGAAAGACCGGTTCAACAAGGCAAACTATCAATCATTTTCATATACAAATACATTTTTTTTTTACTTTCCTACAGTCATTGTTGTCTATGGTAACAAACGGACATTTAAACATTCAGATAACGAAGGGCAAATTACGGCAATAGAGTTAATTACATGTTTGTTTACTTGTTTGTTTAGAGATAGCGTTTTTGGTCGGCTACAGCGACTCGACTTGGCTACATAAATAGCTTTTTATAGGCTACTCCAAAGAGAGCCTTCTTGTTGAACACAAACATGCGATATTAAACACTTTAAAGTGCTGTGTTTTATTTGTTTGTGTTTTCTGAGATACTTTAATAAAAATAGCTCTTAAAATTACTTTATGTCAGTCTAGGGTTGGTAACCTACTTTCTCATGGATCCTGCGTTTTGTCACAGGCCTTCAACCGTGCTCTGCATCATGGCATTCCAAATAAAATGGGTGACGTAAGATAACGAGTGCCCAGTCCTGAACTTCGTGGGGGAACCGGGGTCCCGCGTTAACAAATGCATCAAAATTGTTTCTTTATTATCAGACATTGTCCTTTACGGGCTCACTGGTATGTATGCTAAACGTTTATTATGTGCTATTAAAACAAATGAAGTTTTTTTTAGATAAATATAGGCATGTCGGCTGATTTAAAGTAGTGTAGCTTTAAATACTGGATTAAGAGGAATTAATTAGGAAAGTGATTGGGCAAACCGAATGGGAGTCCGTCACACGTTTGGTGGCGAATAACAGATTAATTTATAGCTATTCAATAGCTAGTTAGCTAAAACGTTGGTTCATGCAGCCAATTGAGACCCTGTCTGTTGACCACTGATCTGCTGCAGGTAGATTTTGAGGCATAAATATTGGTTGTTAGAATAACATTGAAAATAGCTGTCTAGCTAGCTTTTATATTCGTTCATTTAACAGTTTAAAGTCTTTTTGCAAATGCTCTTAGCCATGGGTATTTATAGAAGTTAATATTTAAATGGTCCTAAAATTGTTGCTGGTACAAATGTATCATTTGTATTCATAAATGTACATATACTGCCGGTAGTTACTTATGAAATAAACTGGGAAGTGGGGTTAGTTATCATACCCAGAGATAGTCTTGTCCCACTGTTGGTCTATTATTAACTTGGGTATCAGTTAATGGGTATCAGTTCACACCAACAATAATGCCTCACTCTCTTTTAGCAACAGATTATTCAACAAAAGCTTGCAACCAAGCTGGCCATAGCGTCGTGTTTGCTATAGGCTTGTGAAACGTGTAATGGTGGAGACGTTGGCCTCGTCTTACAGTCCCTTATACAGGGCTGGGAATGTGGCCAGTAAGGAGAGTTTGTTAGCCAAGGACTGGTTGTATAACCTAAGAAAGGCAAAGACGTGCATATGGCCACATCATATACACAGTATATATATTTATATAGAATTGTTTTAATTGCAGTATGCAGCCCATACTTTTAATTCACCATGGCAACCCAGAAGTAGTTATCTCTGTCTATGAGAGAATATCAGTGTTGTGAATGTTTTTTTAATATGCATTTCTTTCCAAATGTTTGTCTGATACTTGTTTGATACTGTAACAAATTTTCCACTTTTGCCCACGTTCCTAATTTAATGCCCTGAATTGGAACTTACCTCTCTCACTCACACTCTCTCTCTCTCTCTAGCCCCGCCTAGAAGCATGCTAGATGACCTGGCTATTCCCTGGACACTGCTTCAAAGGAAATTCTTTTTCAATATGTTTTACTTCATTGTTTTCTGTTGCACTAGTTTTTTCCCCTTCCCCCCCTACCACTCTCCTAGGGGACAAACAAGCAGACCTGTCCCCTCCCTCCCTCCTCCTTCATCCACCCCCTCTGTCCGGATAATGCTTCCAACTTGACCGTATATGTCCAGGCCGCTCGTCCAGCCCAGGAAGACACGGGTCATGTGAACGGGTGTTTTTGTTTCAGGCGCTTGCTGTCAACACGTTTCAACAAGCTATTGTGTAAGTCCGTTAGAGCTTAAGTGTTGGCACTGGCCTTTGAGGTATACATTACATTAGGTATTTCCCCAGCCAACAGAGTGAGCGCCCAAATATGGCTGGGGCAACTCCGGAATTGCATTTATTTGTGATGACGAAAAAAATATACATAATCAAACTTAGACTAATTAGCTGTCAAGGGCATCATGAAAAATAGCGTCATTAAATCTTTTAATCGTACTTTAAATCTGTTGTTTACGTGTTTTCAATGTTTAAGTACCGTTGTCCTCAATGGTTACAATGACGTTGTGCAGAGTTGATGATTCACCTAACATGCGTCCAGTCCTGTGTGAGTTAGGCCAGACAACCATAGCACGCTGCGGTAACCACAACTCTGCAAGGGAAAGTTTGATGAGACACCGATCACGCACGGTGGTAGACTGTGAAAGGTTGGGTGAAACGGAGGGAAGTCTCTGTTAGCTTAGCACAACCCTGCCAACTGGACTAACTGAATGGCTTCCGCCTATTGGCGAACCTGTTTAGTAATGTTCTCCCTTTTCCTCCACCACCCCCCCTCTTCCGTTCCTCTCACAATGCCTGGAAGTAGCCCAGACCTAGGCCTTCTCTGTTTTCATAGATATTGTTGTTCCTTTTTTTATGTAGGACACAATTGATCCGGCCTCCATCAAAACAAATAAAAGCCCAAGGACACGCACACACTCAACACCCCTTAACGAAGCGCTTCCGACTCGCATTTACGCCCGGGGTTAATACTTAAACGTGCCCCTGTTGGCTCACATGTGGGCAAATTCATTTATTGTATGAATTGAGAGAAATAAACGTGGATTAGTGTTAATGTAAAGTGTTTTATTCTTTTTTGGAAGTGAGTTGGTTTCAGTTAAATATGAAGGATGGCTTGTTTCATGATATTAACTTCAATTTGCGGTCAATATTGATATTAAGGGAGTGCAATTTGCATTGTCATGATAGATAGATTCCAAGCCTGTTTCAGTGGTATAAATCCTGCCCTCTCTATAACCATTAAACGCCTGAAACCAAAACGTAAATGTCACGTTTGCCTCTCACATTATCCAAGTGCAAGGCGTTTCCCATCGCCTTTAGGTTTTAACCGACCAACAGGAAACCTTGAAGCTTGTTCAAGATCATCCGGTTCTATCAGAACACATTGATCTGGAGGTGAATCAGGTCCATGGTGCGTGGAGCTCATGCGACACTCGCGGCTGTAATGTGAACCTCTGTTGAGAAACGAAGCTTAAGATGAGGAAACCTTTCCACTTGTTTTGTTGTTGCCGGTGTCCCCCAACCACCCACCCACACAACCGCCCCTCCCTTGTTTTCTGCCCCCACTGTTGTCTCCTGCTTGGCTTGTTATGGACGGATGTCCTGCGCTGCTGTTTTCTTTTTTTCATGCCCAGCTCGGTGCGCCTCACAGGATACATTTAGAGATGGTGTGTGTGTGTGTGTGTGTGTGCTTGGCTGTTCCTGCACATCTGTCCTCTGCATTTTTACCAGTCTTGGCAATTGTTTTCCAAACCAGTGAGAGGGTATCTCCCATCACTCCACATCGGGCCCCCCTCACTCCCCCATTCTCCCATTTCCTTCCCTTAATGCCCACAACACATTGGCCCCTTCTCTCAAGCAGCAGACCAGAAGCTTCCGGAAGCCATTAAGGAGCCCTCATAACTCCATAAAGACACGTTCACATGGATCTGTCAGCTCAGAAATATACCCTTCAACATTAAAAGATAACATTCATGTTAATTCCTGTATACTGGCAAAACACTATTCATGTTTTTGTAGACATGCACTATACTCCATCTATTTAGAAAGAAACGATTAGTTGAAGGATACTACTTTATCGGATTCTACCATATAGTATATACAATCAAAGAAAGAAATGGAGAGTTCTGGAATGGCCAAGTCAAAGCCCAAATCTTAATCCTGCTTAGATGCTGTGGGGTGATTTGAAACAGGCGATGTATACAAGAAACTCTTCGAACATCACACAACTGAAAACATTCTGCATGAAGGAGTGGGGGAAACTTTCTCCCAGTCGATGTCAGAGACTGGAAGACAGTTATAGGAAACGTCAATCCTATTATTTCCGCCAAAGGGGGCGATACCAGCTATTAGAGCATAGGGTGTGCTAACTTTTTCCTCAAATGGCGTCTTTGTGAATATTTTGTTAAATCATGGTTAAAAGGTCATTGTTTTTGGTTCAATTAAATCACCTTTATCTATCGATATTGTTTGACAGAAGATCAAATGTTAGTTGATGTTAGTTGAAGTGCCATGCCAGATTCAAGAATTATCCCTCATCTGATAGTGTGTACGTTCCATGGGGCATGTTCTGAGTGTGGAATACAGCTTGTTTATTTAACTTCTAGGTCTTCTTTCAAGTTCCCCTCAGACAGTTTCCTCTGTCCTGAAGAAGGGTCCAGAGAGAGGAAAGCGTTGGTGGTGGAGGATGGTCTTCTGTAACCTAGAGGTTAAACTCCTGAATAGCACCATCACCTCTGATCCCTAAGGATCATATATTGTTTTTTCTCCACTCACACCACTCTTGTCATGATTTTATTTGCGGAGACTCTGGGGTTTGCGAAAAAGCCACAAAAAATACCTTGCTGTTCCCGGGCTGGACGCTGGGTCTGGGATAGGGCCTTTTCCCCCTGCAGGCAGCTTCCAGGGTACGCGTGGGCTGTTGAGGAAAGAGGAAGTGAGCGGCCCCTGGTCCGCACGGGGGCTTCCTGCGCGACATGATAAAGACTCCCCTCCCTCAGGCTACCCATGTCAGTGTTGCTCAGACAACCGGAGGGAGTAGGTTCTAGCTGGGCCAAGCAATATCGAGGGACCTGGAACTCCAACCGAGGGGGGGTGAGGTCCACAGGCGGCACGGTGGTTCTCGTCCCTGCTGGTCGGGGTGAGTGGTTACTGTTTTTTTTTGGGAGAAGTTGTTTTAGGGTTCGATGGCGTTTGGACCTAGGTATAGGAATGCTTTCTTTTATAATATTTTCATGTCTTATTTAGCCTTTTAAGTGACATAAGTTGTCCTAAAATTGGACCGATATGTAACTTCAGACATTGCGATGATTTGACATTTCTACTGTGTGTTTTTTTGGGGTTTCCCTGTCATGTCCTGTGTGTAGTTTTGTTTGTGCGTGGCTCGCCAAGTATATGAGTAATGGGTTTCATCCTGTTGAATTATGTCACAGTATTGTCTGGTTTTGCGCCTGGCAGGTACGAGTAGGGAGCTGGTCTCCCCTAACAGAGGCGTCCCGGAGACTGCCCCTCGTCTCTCCTTTAGTTGGTGTCTTTCTCCGCAAGGTGGGTTCATCAGCGTGAGGGGCTTTTTCAAAACAAAGCGTCACTGCAAATCAATACAATAAAATGACATTTGTTCAAAAATACATTTCTTCTAAACAATAGATGAGTAAGATCCAGGTGGCGGAGGGATTCCGGGTTGGAGGAAGGCGTGAGGTGGTTTCTGCCGCGGAGGGATATGTGAAGGAGTTCACGCGCCACTCCAACGATGTCCTGCTGAATCTGAATGAGCTGAGGCACCGGAACATTCTGACTGATGCCACCCTCCTGGTGGGCACCAGCCAAATGCATGCTCATTGTGCCGTGCTCATTGCCTGCAGGTCAGCTCCCAAGTCTCTACGCATTTTCCATTTGACTTTTTTAGGTGTTGTTCATCGACATCTTGGATCGATTTGCACAGACCCCCACTCTCTCTAACCCCCTTCCCCCTCTCGTTAGTGGACTCTTTTACTCGCTGTACTCCAGCCGTGTGTCCTTCCACGGCCAGGGAGCAACTGGAGGAAAAGCCTTGGCCGTATCACTCCCCGACTCTCTGGACCCATCCAGCGTCTCCCTGCTCCTGGACTTCATGTACACTTCCCGACTACCCCTCACACAGAGCACCGTCCAAGGAGTGCTCTCTGTCGCCACCTACCTGCAGATGGACCACGTGGCTGACACCTGCAGAGCTTTCATGATACACAGGTGAGCCCCTCTTTATTTAGGCCGCAGCAGTGTTTACATAATTCAAAACAGAACTGAGGACTACTTAAAAAACAACACTGTTCGAGTACTTTGAAAACAACACTGTAGAGTACTTTAAAAACAACAGTGTAGAGTACTTTAAAAACAACACTGTAGAGTACCTTAAAAACAACACTGTAGAATACTATAAAAACAACACAAGACTTTAGTTGGATTTTGATTCACAATTCTTAGTAATGTTTTTGTCTTTCAGCAGCCTAGCTTTACTAAGTTATTATTTGGTCCTGTTAGGCAGAAAACCTTGACCACCAGGAGATCATGTGTGCTGTAACATGATGAGAAAAAATGACCAATAGAAAAATACGTATCTTAGAGACGCGGAGGTGGGGGGCATTGCTTCAAAATGCTTGTAACACTGATTAAAACAAGTCTCTAAGTCTCGGATACAAGTGTCACAGCTGATGTAACAAAAACGAAGAGCGACGTCGTCTGCGGTGACTGTGACGGGTGTTTTCTGACAGTTCCGTCTGTTCACCTCCCGTAGTGAGCGGATGAGAGGGACGCCCCCTCAAATGGAGCTGGACTCCACGGTGTCTACAGTGTCTGTAGCACCCTCAGGGGGACTTCCTCCCAATCCCCCTGTCAACGCAAGACCCCGCCCCTCCGTCCTGGCCCTCCCCGCCCCCTCCCAGCACGCGGAGGAGACTGAGGGAGATATGTACCGCCCCTCAGCCAGGTGGGTGGGTGTGTGTGTGTTTGGTCTAAGTGACTTTGTCTTTGTTCTGTACATGACTTGTTTTTTCTTTCTTTTTTTCTTTTCACAGATTCCCTGTCGACATCCGGGCCTCCCTGCAGCCAGGGACTTTCCTGAACCGCGAAGCCAGGTCAGAGGAATTGAAGTCGGAGCCTGAATCCTGCCTCTTGACCCGATCTCCGGACACCCCGTCCCGCTCCAGCTGCCAGCCCAATTCTCCAGCTGAGTCCAACACCTGTAATCTGGATGAACCCAAGCGCCACCCTGACCCAAAGGCCTGCAACTGGAAGAAATACAAATACATTGTCCTCAACCCCCTCTGTGCCGGATCTACAGTGAAGGAGGAGGATCCTGACCGGGGCCAGCAGCACACCCCCACCTCTGATAGGACGAAGGTGACATTAGAGCTTCCTGTGGAGGTGTGGCCTGGGCATGGATCCAGCCAAAACGACAGGTGTGTTGTCATACTCATTTATTACCGGTTCAAGTTATTTCATCATCAAATCATATTGACAGTATTCTAGAGGAAGTCTTTCTTGGAACTTTGTCCAAAGACGGAGTTTAAGTTGGCGTTTGTGTTGACACCATGTTCTTCCATCCATCCAGGCAGAGCCAAGCCCCCTGCTATGATGTCCCCGGTCGTACCCTCAACCAAGTACCGCAGCCAGGCCTTCCAGCACACCCTGCCGACCACCCCATGGAACCACCAACCTACAAGGAAGGAACAGGTAGGCTCCAACCGTTCCTGCTCGCTTACCCACAGTACAGACAAATACAGACACTCAGTACAGACACTCACCCCCAGCAAACGTAATCAGGGATCATACTCTGTGTGTACACTATTTATATGTTCATGAATATATACTCATTTATTAGCAAATGCTATATGGGACATACCCATTGACGTGTGCTGTTCACCTTCCTTTCCATCCCAGTGTCGCCAAGCAACCTCGCATCCCGCCTTTCGGGACCAGAGGCCGGACATCGGTGTCAACGCCCAGTCAAGTGCGAGAGCTACGTCGTGTCTTTTGGTTACCCCGGCAACCTGAGGACCGCTTGCACAGGTGCAGCAGTTGACCAATCACCTCTGACGAGGGGGGTCATTAAACACGCCCCCGGGCTAAAATGAACCGCTTCCATGGGAACGCTCGGCGACACTCCTCTAACTGGGCCCACTTTCTCCTCTGTCAGCTCCCGCTGTGGGCGACAAGCCGTACCGCTGCAGCGTGTGTGGTGCCCAGTTCAACCGCCCCGCCAACCTGAAGACCCACTCTCGCATCCACTCCGGAGAGAAGCCCTACCACTGTGAAACGTGCTGTGCCAGGTTTGTTCAGGTGAGAAGTGTGCAAGACAAAAGTGTAAGGTCCAACTAAATGTTAGGCAGTACTGTATGTGCTATTTCTCAATGTTCTTTTGATTAATCTGTGTGTGTGTGTTTGGTTCTGCAGGTGGCCCACTTGCGAGCCCATGTTCTGATCCACACCGGGGAGAAGCCATACCCATGTCACACCTGTGGGACCCGCTTTCGTCACCTGCAGACGCTGAAGAGCCACCTGCGTATTCACACCGGAGAGAAGCCGTACACCGTGAGTGTGTTATTCACATGACTACCTAAACACACATACGGAAGTACACAGACACACACACACACACACTGTGCGTTTGAACTCGCGCAATAAAACAATCCCATGAAGACACTGAACGTTCGGCCTGTCTGCAACCATCGACGAGGTTCACGATGACCTGACCCTCCGTTCTCTCCCAGTGTGAGACGTGTGACCTGCACTTCCGCCATAAAAGCCAGCTGCGCCTGCACCTGAGGCAGAAGCACGGCGCCGTCACCAACACCAAGATCCGCTACCAGGTCCTGGCAGAACCATACCAGCCCATCCGGCAAGCCTGTTGAGGGTCCTCCCTTTGATCCCTTTAACCCAACCCCCATACATTGGATTAGGGTTTCTAGCCCAATTAGTGTGATTATGGTTTGTCCTTGCATCCCCGAAAAGCCTTGCGTGAGTTGGGGTCGACACTGAAGCCAGAGGCTCTCCACAGGCTGACTCTGGCTCGTTCAGGCTTTAGGTCAGGATTACGTGGAGGATTTATGTATCTAATCGAGAAGGCAGCCTTCGCTTACTGGAAGTTGTTTTAATACACTGATAATTATGAGGGTATGAGGAAAGAAAGAGAAGACAGAGAGGGAGAGTATAACGAAAGATAGACATTGCGAGATTCAGAAATAAGGGAAAGAAGAAAGGAAAATCGAGGAGGTTTGCCAGCTAAGAGTTAAGGTTAATAAAAGATGTAAAAGATGATCAAGTAAGTAGCTGTGAGTTTGGGAGATGTAAAGATGGTTAGAGCAAGTCAAAGAAGGTTTGTGGCATTGTTTGATTTTTGTTGTTCCACAGCTAATGGCATTGACTGGAGACCATCAACTTGGCGAGGCAATGTTACTTTGATGACAGTATAGACAGAGATAAGTCAAAGTTCCTCAGGTTGTGTTAACACTACACCAATTATTTCAGACATAAATATGCTTTTTAACATATGTTTCTTTTTAACATCTTAAAACTAAAGGCCTGGGGCCTATTGACACTGTATATGGACAAGTGACATATTGGATAAAATGTTGTGACTTTTACAGCAGTTCTGTCTTTTCCTTAAATGGAAGGTTATAACATTTTAGTTTTTAATTTTAACTTTATTTCAGAGTCCAAGCAGGCAAAGGACTTTGTCTCTTGTATATGGAGAAATGATTGCTTTCAGAGAAAATGTACAAATTTAATTGGAGATGATAATAGATTTTTTTTATTTTTGCTGGCCAAAGACAAGGACTGTTTATACAAATTAAATTAAATGCATTTCCATTAATTATGAATGAGTTGTATCTTTTTCTGTTGAACGTGTGAGGACTCAAAAATATGCCTCTGGAGATGACTCGCAAGCAGAAATGCTGTACCTGTACCATAGTTAGGGAAACAATTATATGGCACAATCTGTTTGTTTTCAATAATATACTATTGCAATGTAAATATTCAACATGCTTTTGCAGTCAGCATTCCACCTACCATATGGACAATGAGTGATGGATGACAGGGCAAGTCTAACCAGTTGACTAATCTCCATCGGCATGTAGAGACACTCACACACTCACAACTCCTGCCTAGACTTCCTTCCTCTCAATAATTCCCCCCATCAGACCCACATGACTCAAATCTTTTGCAGAGGAGCCAGGACAGTCTGGGAGTTGGCGAGAGAAGGAACAATAGAGTGCCGGGCACCTGTTTCCTTCAGGGAGCTAATGCTGAGCGCACACTGCTACCCTGGGTCAATTCTACATCCTGCTTTGTAATGAGCTTGTAGCTAATTGGAGGACCAGATTCAGCCACTTACCCGTGTCTTTTCATGTCAATATCACACATTTAATTCGTAGTCTGACCAGAGACTTTTACCAGAGTGGAAAGTAGTGCAGTATGGGGATGGAGTGGCATTTTGATTGTATTTCGTGCCTGAAGACCTAATCAAAGCCACCTGATCTGTGAGTTTGTCTTCCTTGTTTCCTAAATCCATTGCACACCGCATTGGAAGACAAGGTCAGTGGGTGAAGCGTTAGATCTACCCTCCAATTCCCTCCTTTGACGCTTATTAAAGAAAACGTCTGATGCTTTATGTTTCCAGTATGCCATTGTGTGGTGAGTCAGCAAGGACATGGGTCAGTTTCACAAATGTGGTCAATCAAAGGGATTTCCTAACTTCAGTCATTGACGCCATCATCAGACTTTTATTCGCTAAGTAAATGCACACATACCCAGAATACGTGCATGGTAATAAAGAGGGCACAAAATGACCTTGTTTTCTCTTGTTAATTGTCTTGAACCTTAAGGCTGCAAAATTATTCTACGATGCTACAGTAGAATACTGATCATTCTCAAAATAAATTATATTTTGTCGGATACATTTCAAATCAACAGACATACTACAAGTAATATTACAGTTACATGTTTAAAAGAGCACTTATTCTTCTGTAATTTGACACCCCATTCATGTAACTTGGGAACAAATAGTTAGTTTACTCCCATTGATTAGGCTTTCTACACAATATAGAACTAGGAATGTAAGTTTCCCTCTCTGGTGTGTTTCCTACATCTGTTTCTTTCCACCCATCTCTCACTCTTCATATTATTCCCTTAAAGCAGCCGCAACACAAATTTGTGGAAGAACCTGAATTCAATCCACGAACGTTTGAGCATGTTGGAATTCCAGCCATTTATTCCGGTTGTTCTTGATCAGTAATGTCGCCCCTTACTGCTTGCAAGTGACAGTTAACGTTCAAATCTCAATGCATGACTTTCCTTCTTGTTTTAGAAACATGCCTAACGTTTTGCCAACACTGCTTACCTTCTTATAACTGCCAACATCTGGTGCAATCAAACTCGCAATTAGCAATTTATGATAATACACACTTGTCCGAAATGTGTTCAGATGACTTAATGACGTTTTGTGTGCGCAAAATTATTTTTACCAGCAGATGTCACTGGTGCGTTGGCTGCGTTGCGTGAGTATGAATATAGTGTAATACAATAGGCAAGAAACAATCAGCGCTTCACAAAGTTTCACCATCACAAGCATTAGCGACATCATCCCAGGGAACTATATTTTGTAGTCTGCTATAGTAAGTTCTTATTTAAAACTTCCCTGGGGTTGAAAGACGTGGGTATTCTCTCCTGATCTGTAGTGTGCGTTTAGATTGATGAAACCAATGTATTGAAACAAATGTTATTACATGTTTGCAAATTGTACACACAAATCCAAAAGCACTACCACACATTCCTAAATGCAAAGACACGGAGTTGAATCATTAATTAAATTCTATAGTTGTGGTTTTGTAAAAGGGAAGGGATTGATCAAGGGAAAAGATCCCGCCCCTAACTTACAAAATCATGTTTTCTTTAGAAACGCGGTTTACAAGGCTGCCAAAGTTGAATGACAGTATGCCTATATTGCTCAACAACAGGTTACATTTTAAACACTCAAATAAAACCCAGCCCAAATAAAATGTTTGGTTAGGAAATCGATTATTAACACTGCTACAATCTGGGTTTTAGAATTGGCTAGTTAGTCTGTTCATATTTTATGATAGTTTCCAACCTAGTACTGAAGTATTGTCTCTTCAGTCGGCAATCCAAGGTACCGTTTGAACTCTCCAGACAGATACCGGAAAATCCATGAAGTTTTGATGGGTTGTTGAAAAGCATTCGAAGGCATTCCGTGCAGTCTAAAGCATGCGCAATTGAACAATGCTGGACTGATGACAGAAATGTGGCAAAAATTATGTAACAAAGCAGAATTGCATACGAGTGTTCATGCTATCCGTTGCATAGTTTAATGCAATTCACTTTTTCATTTTGTCTCGCTCAACCCGTTTGGCCCAATTTGTAATGTGGCCTGCGAACAGCTAATTTATTTCAAAAGCTAATGTGTTTAATTACAGCAGTACTTGAAGCCATTAGTGTTTTACAGATATTGTAGAACCTTGCTGTTTTCTTTTAAAAAAACGGTTTATTAAAATCCTTCTAGCTGGGGCCACACACAGTCGGCTCAGGGAAATCCTCTGAATAATTTCATTGGGAGCAGACGCGTGGAAGTTACTGGGCTGTAGCAGCCAACTCAACAAACCCATTGAGGACAGAGTTCAACCGTAATCTGTTGCAGTCACTTCACACTCCATTAGTGGCCTCTACTTGACGCATGGATTCTATCGTCAAGTCCGTTCTTTTTTAGGGAACCGCAGACTACCAAACGTCAACCCGTTTTAGGTAAGTCGAATAAACATGCTTGTTACTGTCATTCCTATTTGCAAAAGGGGCTTTCATTTCTATCTTAAAACTTGCTATTGAGGTCCACTAGTGTAACGGACCTAAACAATAACTTCTTCGGCAGACACTTTTATTTCTTTCAATATGCACTTTTGAATAAGGCTTAATATTAAATTGCATATGTAAATCACACAGAACCGTAGTAATAACATAGTAATTACATATGTATGACTATGTTACTTCACGCTGGCATGCGTGACCTCAGGTGTTACATTGGGCATGAGCCAGTGCACGTGTGGTATGGAGAGACCTAGGGAAAGTTGAGCCCCTACACATCCACTAGACGGTTTAGCATTACAGATTACAACTAGCACTATTTTCGCCGGCTGATCTAGCATGAGTTACATACAGCCCCTCCCCTCGTGCCACATGGGAAGTAGGGCTGCCTGATTCTGGGTCAGTTACTGCACGATATGACAAGGTTTTTTTTTTTTACGCAATTCCTTTTTTGTATGACATTTCACACTGTGTATAAACAAACGCTATTAAAGATTTGGAACAAATCTTCATAGGTTAATGATCGCCACCCCTGCATAAATTACGGACGGGTCATATGTAAATAAGGACCGGTTCTGTGCGTTTTCCCGTCCACTGTTTTAAAAGATGTATCCATCTGCGAAGATATCTACGTTCGTTTCGAAGAGGCGCGTCAGTTCCGTAAATCACCCTTGGAGATAATCTCTGAATCAGAATTCTTTTAAGGGGCCAACGTCTATGAAAGCGACACTTGATCTTGTGATTTTACTTCTATCGAACTCACAACAAAGTGTGATTTAGACATTGGTTCATTGGTTAAGTTAGCTTTTTTTTAGAGTGCAATTGGTTTTACTCATCTTGGAAAAACCCTAAAAATACCTCTCAACTCTCTGATAAACCGGTGTATATTTTATTATGGCTTTTTTTAAAAGATGTACTGTAGGAGAATAAATGCTTAAAACCCAAATATCTATAGCTCATAAACATTTAATCACAAGTGAACTGCAAATATAATTTGGGTTATTAATTGTAAAATTGGGCAAGTTTTGCTCAATTTTACGAAGAACTAGTATTAGTGGTGCTAAAAGGAAAGATTTGTCCTGTTGTTATGTGTCAACCATTTGTGTAGTGTCACCCATTGCATATAATATTAAACATGACATATTGGGTGTGCTTTAAGAGAACTCGGTGCATCTTTAACCAATTGCTGAATCAGCATTATTCTTTGGGAGCTGGACTTTGGAAAGACAAACGGAGCTAATGCACAAGCACGTGTTTACTAAAACAATTGTGCTTAAAGTCACCTGAATTTGAAAAAGACTTTTGAGTAAAATTGGTTTCATTAATTATACTACACAAATATACATATTATATGGGTTAAATCTGATAAATCAGTGTAAGTGTGTGCACCTTTCAGGTGACTTTGGTTTGCCTGTTACAGATTATGTGATTTAGGTAGTCTCCATGATAAGTGGCAGTCTCGTTGATGTTGTTGTGGACAAAAACACATTCCAGATCACTTTATAAAGCCAACTTTGAGGTTCCTATAAACAAACAAACACCTGTTTTATGTCTCTGAAACATATTCTACTGTAATATGCTTTGCACGTACAACAGGGAATCCGAATCAGGACTCTGAAATATGCTGGTGTTCTAACGTTACATGAGTTAGTTAATGTTCAAGATTGTATCCATAAAAAAGTAGAACCTACTGTGTCAACGTTTTGTCCCAGCATTATCAAACAACAACGGATTCATGTTACATAGACTGACTTCACTTGTCAGTCCGACCAATGGCTTTTTAACAGAAGGCACTTTGGAATGTGTAAATGTAGTAGAATGATTCAATGAGTCTCTGGGTGGTTGTATGGCAAAAAGCGTGTTGTTAATCAACAGTTGTTCAAACACAATCTTTTAGATTGGTTTTGTTTGAGCTCTTAAACATGTTTATTCCATCTGCCACTATTTTGACATTTCGGTAAATAAAAAACAGTGTTCTTCCGGTGAGATATCTGACCTCACTCCAGAGATTTTGAAGAAGTTGCCAGTTACCAAGATAAACACTTCGCCTGTGACCTTCTTCAGATTTCCTCTATTGAGGGGTTTGGAGCAGTGAGGGTGGGGACGGGTTTGTTTGGCTTTAAGTTCCTAGGCTTTATGGTTCTTCTACAATAAATGTGTGGCCTGCGTATGAGTGTGTCAAAATACTCTTAAATTAATCCACACACTTCCTGTCTCAGTGTCTGATTTTCTGTCTAACTCCGCCTCACTGACTAACACAATATCTGCAACACTCACAGTATCACTGTCTAGCTCTAAATATCTGTACCACTTATTAATTATTTGTTAAACTCACTCTGTTTAACTGTCACTCAATATATTCCTCTCTATTTCTCTGTCTTGCTCTCTGTCCAATTCTGTCTCACTCTCTAATTCTCTTATTATTCTCTGTCTCACTCTCCGGTCACATTAACTGTCTCACTCTCCGGTCACATTAACTGTCTCACTCGCCGGTCACATTCTCTGCCTCCCTCTCCTTCCATCTCTCTGGTTCCTAGTCTGAACACCTCGGTTTCTATTCTAAACCCTCCCTTACTGCTAAGCCATCTCTCCATATGTCTCCCAGTCCCAGCCATGGCCAGGCCACAAGCCCCCAGCGGGCCCCGGAGCCTGCCTGGCACCCCAGACGGGGGCTGGGGCTGGATGGTGGTGGGCGCCCTGTTCGTGTGCTCCGCCCTGGTGTTCGGCATCATTCGGAGCCTGGGGGTCTTTTTCGTGGAGTTTCAGCTGTACTTTGGGGAAAGTGCCCAGGCCATCTCCTGGATCACGTCCATCGGACTGGCTATGCAGCAGTGCGTCTGTGAGTAATGGGTACGGGGGTAAAGAATGGCGTCGTGTGTGTGTGTGTGTGTCTGTGTCGGCGAATGCTCCGTTGTAAATAATTTTTACATCCAGACTGACCTTGGTCAGGTACCCCGTGTGATGTCTGGTCGTGGACCCCCGTGTTCCCCCCGTGTTTCCCCCGTGTTCCCCCCGTGTTCCCCCGGTGTTCCCCAGGTCCAGTGGGCACAGCGCTGTGTAATGCGTATGGAGCCAGACCCGTGGTGATGGCGGGAGGCTTTCTCTCCGGACTGGGTTTCATCCTGGCGTCGCGGGCCACCTGCGTCACTCACCTGTACCTCACCATGGGCCTCGTCTCCGGTACGGACGCACACCGCACCCTTACCACATTGAACCCGCCTCCTTCATCATCCCCTCGCCACCGCCCTCCCGCTCCCTCGCCGCGCGTCAACTCCTTCTGCCCTATCGGTTCTCGCCTTGGCCCAGGTTCCGGGTGGGCGCTGGTCTTCGCCCCCATGGTGGCGTCGGTGATGCAGTACTTCACGCGGCGGCGCTCCCTTGCCATGGCGCTGGGCTTCACGGGCATTGGCCTGTCGTCCTTCGTCTTCTCGCCCTTCTTCCAGCTGCTGTTGGAGATGTACGCCTGGCGCGGGGCCCTGCTCGTCCTGGGGGGCCTCAGTCTCAACATGGTGGCCTGCGGGGCCCTCATCAGGCCCCTGGGGGCCCCCAAGGCTGTGGCGGCGGTATGAATAGACAAGAAGCATGTTACGGTCTTATTCACAATAAGAGTGACTCCAAAATGAAACAATACATTGTCTATGCTTGATGTGGTAATCGAGTGCTAGCAATATAGGGGCACGAGAAAGCTACACATTGAACATTACCTACAATGGGATCTGTTGAAAACCCATGGACACAGGTTAGACCCATGAAATGGAAGGATGTTTGGCAGATTCTTGACTTTTCCATTATTTCCCGAAAGAAAGGGCCATAGAACAACAATCAGTTGTATCATAATAAGATATTTCTCTCTTTTCTCCCTCTCTTCATTTTATTCCCCTCAATACCCTCTCTACCACCTAACACTCTTCCTCCTCCTCTCCCCTCCCCCCTTCACCCTCACCGCCTCTCCTCTCCAGTTGGCCCCGGATGAGAAGACCTGGTCCTGCTCCTCCGTCCTCCGACGGTGCTACTCCTACCTGGAGCTGTCTCTCCTCTCCCAGCGGCCCTTCCTCACCTACAGCCTGGCCCTCTCCTGCTTCAACTGTGGCTACTTCGTGCCGTACGTTCACCTGGTGGCCCACAGCCGTAACGTGGGCTTCTCCGAGTACCAGGTGATCCGCCACTCACATCCAGAACCCTACGCAGTGCGTTCCCTCGCGGATTCCCGACCCTAAAATCCCGACCCCCCCCCCCTCCCGTGGGCCTCCCAGGCCGCCTTCGTCATCTCGGCCACGGGCGTGACCGACATCGTGGGCCGCGTGGTGGCCGGCTGGTTGTCGGACGGCGGTCGCCTCCGGCTCCTCCACATGCTGACCCTCTGGACCGGCCTGACGGGCCTCCTCCTCCTGCTGCTGCCCCTGGGCTCGCTGGGCGGGGCGTCCTACCCGGGCCTGCTGACCGTCGGCCTGCTCTACGGGTTCTGCGCCGGCGCCATGACGCCGCTGGTGTTCGCGGCCGTGCCGGAGATCGTGGGCATGGGGCGGATGCTGGGTGCCCTGGGGCTCCTGCAGATGATCGAGAGCCTGGGAGGGCTGCTGGGGGCACCGCTGTCAGGTACGACCGCCTTTCCTCCCCCAAATTCGTTAGCCCTAGGTTTAGCGCTGCCCTCCGGGCCCCAGCAAGTTGCGCAGTCGAGGCTTGAACCTTGACTGTTGTGGACGACTCCGCGTTGCAACGCTCTAGAGTGCCGCGCCACCCGGGGATCACCAGTGGGGTGGTTCTGCTTGCATTGTTTGGTGAAGGGATTAGCACATGTCTGCAGGCACCGCATTTACCCATGTTCGTTAATCTATGTCCCAAGAATTGCCCTCAATTATGGAATAGAAGTGCCATATGTATCCACTGTTGACATTTCTAAAATGTCAAGTTGATCTGGGTCAAATCTGTTTATGATTCACCAACTGAAGAGGTTCACCAACCTTTAGACCCTGTAAGATATGCTTTTGTTGCTTCATCACTGTCTACCTGGACATGTGAACTTTCACACGCTTTCTCCACCTCTGTAATCCTCTTTATGTTCTGAATCTCACCCTCCCCGCTGACATAAGTCACACAGAGCATTTTACATCTCTGACCCCAGCTGTTCCTGTGATTATAAACAGCTCTGGGATAGTAGGATTGTTAGGAACACGCAAAAGACCTGTTTTGTAGTGTATAGTCTTAAAGTGAAACACTGAATGGGATGCAAAGATAGAATGACAGTTTTGTCAGGTTTAAATACGGTGGTAATGGCGATTAAATAGTGCAGTGTTGTACATCCTGTCACGTTTCTCTTCCCCCCCAGTGTTCATGAGTTGCCATTTCTCCCTCCCTCTTGTTTTCTCCACCTCTAATGGCATTCGCCTCTCCACTCGGTAGGTTGGCTAAAGGATCAGACAGGGAGTTACACCGCTTCCTTCTTGGTCGCCGGGGGTTTCCTCCTGCTGGGTACCATGGTAACAACCACGCTGCCGCACTTCTGGTCCTGCACGAACCAGAACCACCAGAATCCGCAGGACCCGGGTCCCGAGATCGGCCTCATGACAAACTCCATGTCGGATAAACGGAACCACTCACAGAACGAGCCACTCCCTCAACCGGACCATAACGGCCTCCAGGCGGAACCGGCAGATCACATCCCTCTGAACCAAAGCCGGGTCAGTGACGACAATACCGAATGCTGACCGGTTGTGCGGCGCTAGCAACCGTACCTCAAGGAAACCAAACGGACGGCCAAACACCCGCCTTGTCCTCCCTCCTTCGGCATCCCCCTTTGCTCTGGGGGGGTCTGAGGCTCAACAGTGGAGGGTCTCCACGTCTTTCTGTTCCAAACGCCGCGTTCAGCTTTGGTGGAGGGGCACAGGGAAGACGGAGCAGCGCCAAACCAGGAGGCCAAGTGTTAAATGTCTGCGGCACACGTCCCAGCCCTGGCCACACAGCGTCCATGTTTCTATAGCGTGGCATGATGTCACACGCCACCAGACCGCTCAGTCTCACACACAGGGACGTTTCGGACCTTCCCCTTTTTCCACGCGTCGAGGCTCGAGGAGTGGTTTTATGGTAAGGTATTACTCTTACTTAACAGATCCCAGGATAGCACACGGTGTGTGTTTCGGTGGAAGAACCATCTGACCTTTTGAGACAGAACCATCTCTGTCGTGTCTCTAGCTAAAGTCAGTAGATAAAGTTATCTGGTCTCAGCCGTCTTTCCTCTTCTCTCTATCTGGGCCGACGCATAAGAAGTGCCTGTTGATGATGCAAGATGCAATAACGTGTGTTTAAATTGGTAGAGTCTCTGGTGTTACCCATATGATAGTGATTAGGTTTTCGATGTCAACACATTTTTGGCTTATTTAAGCTCGCGTAGGATTTCTGACTTCTGATCATCGCATTGCACACTCCCATAATTAGGATGCTATGTGGATAAAAACTGTGCACTACTTGTGTACATCTTCCAATAAAGCAATGTTTCACTTCCGTAACTACATTTGTCTATGAAGGGTCTGTAACTCTGTTACCCTGACACAATCTAAAATGGTAATCAATTTTTCAAAGCCAAATAACATATCAGAGAGCGATATAATAAATTGATAAAACCATTTTGAAATGTATGCATTTTGGATCATCCATTGGTTACAGGTGGCTTAAGCATTTTAGCGGTATGAGCAAGATGTTGCTTGAACGAATCCCTGACACTTGAAGTTGGAAGGAAAATAGCATATCTGCCTTTCAGCAATACATTTAGCCTTATTTGCCCCCAGGTTTACTTTAAAAACTACCCGGAAAATGGCTAGTGTTCTATTCAGGACAATTAAGTGAATGCAAATGTTAATATTAATTAGCATGAGTTAGCGTATGTTAAAGCCTTGGTGAAACACATACCTATGTGATACTGAAGGAATGAGAAGTTGACCACAATATGTATGAGCTACATTTGTGGATTCCAATCTTCTCCTGCGCTTTTAATAGGTTGTTGAACAGCTATAATAAGGAGAGATCCTTGTCCACGGTATATGGCAATGCCAGTTCCTGATGCTCATAATTTATATTTTGTCTAACATATAACCACCATTTTATTGTGTTCCATTGGCATAATAACGAACATTGAAACTCCAAGTAACATTTCTCCTTGTACAAATTGTGAATGTTACCGATTTTTGGTAAATTCCACATAGTAAATCTTTGCCTTTTGGCCCGGCGTGACCAATTCCTCGCGATATTTACATTTCAATGCACTTGTCTTCCTATGTTTCATTGCAGTGATTATACATGTATAATTGCAAAAAATGTGTGTCTCGTTTAACCACTTTACAATATTATGTATATTAGATTAACACCAATTACACATCTAATACACCTAATCTACCACACCTAATCTTCCTCACCTATGTTTGAAGTGTTATTCAGCATAAAAGATTTGTATTTATTGTTAGTCAGTCCTAGGCCTATTTTATGTCTACTTCAAGCTATAGTATTCTTGGAAACAGTTATTGGGTTTGTGTTTAATGATTTGTAGATTTTTCAGAAACTATTTCAGTTTTCTTTTTAAAGGAATATTTTCAGTTTTCATTTCCCCTGTTGTCCATTGTTGGCTGAAAAGTGACATTTGTTTTTATATTATATTTGAAATGTAGTTAATTTAAACATTGATGCCTCTACAGTACATACACAACTGCAAAACAATATGTGTATGCTTCTTTAATCAATTAAAAAAGAATAAGGGGTAACTATGAATGAATTCTAGGCTAATGACTCGAAGACTTAATCTCTTTGAAAATGCATATCTATTTGTCAAAAGGCTTAAGCGCTTCACCGATTGCCAAATTAGATAGGATCTTTGTATTGGCTGTTATAGA
Source organism: Novumbra hubbsi (assembly GCA_016801125.1). NCBI lineage: Eukaryota > Metazoa > Chordata > Actinopteri > Esociformes > Umbridae > Novumbra > Novumbra hubbsi. The sequence continues at coordinate 34,961 of JACXGK010001105.1, read as the reverse complement.
CAATCACTAATTTTTTTGTTCTTTTTTTAGCACTAATACCTCGCGGACCACTTACTGTCTTTGTGTACTGGTCCGATAGTAAGAGATGAACCTGCTGACATTTAGAAATGGATGGATCAATCGAAAATGTTGTGCATTTTCACCCGTTCTGATTTTGTTACTCTTAAATGTAGAAGATATTCGCAATGACATGGTGTCGCCATCTAGTGGGAAAGGGTAATAACGATCCCTATAGTGAAAACGAGCATCGTAGTGCTGCCAAGTCTTGTATGAAACCCTGGTATGATACATCGAATTACGCTAAGTGGAGCTGTTGTAACACTTGGAGAATCTAGTCAAATGTATTATACAACAAGATAATTCGTTATTGAATGACTGTACACACAAAGGTAAGTTAAAACATTTTATTTGTACATTGGCATTAAAACACTGATAGCTCAGACAGTTAATTCAACCCCCCCCCCCCAAAAAAAACCATGTACAACAAAAAATGGTCACGTCTGGAATTATAAAAAGGTACAAGAGCACATTTCAAAATTGCTTCAAACACATCTTATATTTTAATTTCACAGTAGTACATGAATTGCTGGAAAACCAAATTCCACAAGGAAATACACAATTTATGGGCAGTTCTGGTGGTCATTGTCAGACTGTACATCTTGTTCTATCTCTTAGAACAAGTGTCCCATGAAGGCCTGGGTTTTGCTGGCACAAAGACATTATTGTCAGAGTCATCACCAGCTGATCAATGACCTAATGTAGAGCAGGTTGTCAGCGAGTGTGGGGGTGTTCATTTCTGTGTATTCAAAATAAAAATAAGAACTAGAACACAAGAGAAATTAAGTGGGGTGGTTCAACTCTTAAAGTCAGTACTGCGCCTTTTAAGTTTCTCTGGATTGTTGGAGGCCATTTGAGAGAAGTCCCTGAAGATGTCCTGGTACGTTTCATCACCTAAGAAAACAAGGGAACACAAATTGGGAAGAGAGCATGATGCCATTTATACGTTATATGATCATTGTGTAATTCCTGCAAAACTGTCTGCATACGGTGTGTTTCAGGCCCGGGGCCACGAGGGTATGTTATTAGAAAAATAACGACCAAAAAAGGTTTCGCCCCCTCGCCATTTTCAACTGTTCCCCTCAGTCACTTCGTCCTGGCGCCGGGCCTGGTGTGTTTCAACATAGCTGCCGCCTTTCTGACTCAAGTTGATATTAGGCGACAGATATGCGCAAGCACACATCCACGCGACGCTCGTGCACAAACACGCGGTTTACCTGCAGCCGGGGCCGTCAGAGGAGTGCGCTGCTAGCAGAGCAGGAGAGGCGGACGCCTCGACGGACAAACACAAAAGGCTTGCGTCAGTGAAAAAAGCACGTAAGAGAACGACAAGCAATGGGCATTCCACCCTCAGTCTTCCAGGGCTACGCCTGTTAATTCGATGGGGGTAATTCTCACCACTTCAGAGCTGGTGTGATTAAAGTGACTTTAAAAGGGGACAAGGAAGACAGTTTAGCCCTGGAGGAATGAACGGAGACTCGTACAACAAGCAGATAAAACATATAATCTCTGCCTATTGAAAGTCCACTGTTCCAGACCAAATCTTTTGCAAATGTGACAGCATTGTACATTGTTCATTGTCCCAACAGACAAAAGCATGTATCTTACAGCCACAACTCAGGCTTGACAGGCAGCCCCAAACTGTCCTGTTCACAAACAACCCCTGGGACAGAGCCTTGGTTTGGAAAACACTGACCTCCAATAGACTGGCTCTTTATTTTCTATAAAGCTTTATGTTGTCAGCATCAAGTTCCTAGTCTCAAGAAACGCCAATGCTAAACAGTAGCAGGGTGTATTTGTTACTGGTCAAACAAAGTCCTAACAATTGTGGTAAGACGAAAGAGAAAGCCGCTTGAAAGACAGTTTGAAACGTTTAAATTAAGCTTGGTGAATAAGGAACAAGGTAAACATTGAAAAGCTGAGCAGAGCGAGGGCAGTTGGTTTTTTTTATGGCACATGAAATACATACAGCAAACGGAATTAGACTGTTCAAGCTGAAAAGCATTTACAAGCGACTGAAATCAAACACTGTGACAGACGACACACTGAGCAATCAAAACACATTTATATACCAGATAAAATGCTACACTACACTACGAATAAGTATAAATATAGGTTAAAAAGGGATGTTGCCCGGTGTTAGGCCACTATGATCCACATAGAGCTTGTATGGGCTGTAAAGTGCTGGAAGACAGAATGTGTGTTCATTCTACATCAAAGTGCAACCTAGACACGCCAATATGTGGACATGTACATCGGTAGATGGACACACCCCTTTTTTCCTCCTAACATCCCCCTTCCATTATTTCGTCCTTCAACATGTTCACTCCTCTTCCTCGTTTCCCTTATAAGTATTATATTCCCAAAATGCTCCCTGCTTCTCAAACAGAAGTACACTATAGATACTGCTTATGTATACATCTACCTTGTATCCTACAGCAAATGTTCCCTACATAACCAGTTCATTTTCTGCTACGGGAACATTACCGTTGACAGAAAACTAGGAGCGTTCCAGCAACAGAGTCAGTACAAACATTAGCGGAACATCAGGTTTGACTATAATGTTCAAACATCGGTTCGGATTTCAGAGAACAGTCCCCCCCCCCTTCCTGCAGGGAACTGTACAGTGACATCAGCAGAGCGTTCAGCAGCACAGAACATATTAAAAAAGTTGACAAAAAAATACACTACGTTGGACAAACATGCCACTTTGACGTGTCAAATAAGCATTCACGACTGCTGTGTTCAGTTTCTATCTGCAAGGCTTTACGGGAGTTTTACGGGAGACTAGTCCCCCTCTCTCTGCTCATTCTGCCCCCCTAGGACCATCCAGTCAGATGGCTTTTCAAGGCCTGAAGTCCCTTCCTGGCTTGACCCATCCCACCCACTCCTTGACCCCCTAAATGACCTGATTGGCCAAAGGCTCCGTCCATCTCCCGCATCTCCTTGTTCATCTTGGCAATTCGGAGCCTGTCGAGGGGGAAAGCAAATGGTGAGAAGATCAATCAATGAATCTCCCCCCCCCCCCCCTTCTAGCGTCAACCCCCGGAAGTCTACACTCACAGAGTGACGATGTCGGCGTTGGCTGTTTCCACGGCGATGGTGATGGGATCCTTGTTGGTGTTGTCTCGGGCGTTGTAGTCCGCCCCTCGCTTCAGGAACAGACACACCAGTCTGTGGGAGGAGTCACAGGTTAACATGTGTTAGTGCGTGTGCGCGTGTGTGTGGGTGCGTGGTTCCTACCCTGTATGACCCAGTATAGTAGCATGGTGTAGAGGTCCTCTCCGGTTGCTGTCTGCTGTGTTGACATTGGCACCGTTCTGGAGCAGGAACTCGCAGGCTGCCAGGGAGTTCTGGAGGAACAGGGTGGGGGAGAGGCTAGTTGTTGTTCCATTAACCTGCTGGCAAAGACACACTCCCTGACACCTGTGAGAAGCATGCAGGCCACACTCCCCCTCTCCTGGACTCGCTCTCTCTCTCCCCCTCCCTCTCTCCCTCACAGTCTCTCTCTGTCCCTCCCTCTCTCCCTCCCCCCTTCCCTCCCTCTCTTTCTCTCCCCTCCCTCTCAGTCTCTCTCCCTCCCTCCCTCTCCCCCTCACCGCGGTGACGGCCTGTATGAGCGGCGTGCTGGAGCTCTCGGCGGTGTTGACCCAGTTGACGTCGGCTCCGTGCGCCAGCGCGTCGGCCATGACGGGGAAGTGCTGCAGCGCCGCCGAGCGGTACAGCAACGCCCCGGGGTGGAGACCCGACAGGTCCACCTCCTCATCGTTCTCCTCATCTGTGGGGAGGTTAGGGTTTAAGTCAGTGTGTGAGTGTGTGTGACGCATGCGTGTGCGAGGGCTCCTCACTCACCTTTGTGAATGCCAGTGTTGTTCTTTTGGACAAGGTCACTCTGGCTAAGCCCTGAAAAAGAAAATGCGAAGAAAGAGACAGAGAGGGGTGAAGAAAGAGAGAGAGGGAAGGAGGGAGAGAGATAGAGAAGAAGGGAGAGTCAAATAGCATTCCTTCAAGTTCATCCTGTTGATTATGAGGCGTGTCCCGAGCGCCAGATCCTGGGAGCCCCCACAGGCAGACGGCGTGGCTGAGCAACGTCTACACGTCTGACGTCGTTCCATTCCGGCTTGGACGCGTGGAATGTCCCGATCTGGCGTCTCTCCCGTAATCAACCGCTTGTTCGGACACACCTACATCCCTTTTCATTCCTGATCTGCACACGCATGTCTACATCTGTACCGTGTCAGGGCCTCAACACCTATCGGCCCAGCGGCAGAGTGGAACACGCATGTCTATCTCTTTATAAGGACTGTATCTGGTTTAGTTCTCTATTTGGCTATTTGGGTCCACTACAGGCCGACGTCTATACTTGGGCTCTGTTCGCCATCACAGAGTCCATCAGGAGGGAGTATGTTCACGGGTTTGTCCCGTCTGGTACCTGTAAGTCGTGGTAGGGTGGCCCGGTTGGGTTTGGGTTTCAGAGGGGGTCGTGTGCCGGAAACCTTGTCCTGGGTGTTGGATCTGTTCCTCCGGGCGCTGGAGCGACGTAGAGGGATGTTACGACCCGTCTCCGGGAGCTTCTGGATGAACTTCTTCTCCACATACTTAGAACGGATCCACGACTCCTTATCCCCCCTGTGAGAGATGGAGAGAGAGAGATGGAGAGAGAGAGAGAGATGGAGAGATGGAGAGAGATGGAGAGAGAGAGATGGAGAGAGAGAGATGGAGAGCGAGAGAGAGAGATGGAGAGAGAGAGAGAGATGGAGCGAGAGAGATGGAGAGAGAGAGAGATGGAGAGAGAGAGAGATGGAGAGAGAGAGATGGAGACAAAGCGATCAGTTCAGTGGAACAAGGAGCCATCTCCTGCTGACCAAACTACGGTACAACGCGAGGATTGCAGAAGTGTCAATACTGTACACGACATCCACATAAGCATGCGGTCGCAAGCCACATTTCCAGGGGACAGTTTAGTTACGACACAGTCATTGTACCTTCATAACTTCCTGTCTGGGGTGTGGCAGCAGAGAGGAAAAGAGGAAGCAGTCAGATCATTTAACAGTTTAAAGTCGGTTTGAGATAACACTGGAAGGAAGTATGCCGGCACAAGTCAGGAGTACAGGGTTGGCTGCATGTACAGAGTAATGAGAAGACTAGAACAAGTGTAGTTGCAAGCTAATGTCACCAGATGGTGTAAAAGTGTGAAGTGTTTTAAAAAGAAAAGTCAGTGAAGAGAACTGCTCGATAAACGACACACGTTCAGGTCTACACAGTGTATTTCTAGATGTAAATCCTTACTAAACGCTGACATGTGTACTGGGCATGTGAGATCTAGAGTTGTCGTTGAAAAGCGGTGCCTCGTGGCCGGGAAAACGACCATGACAGTGAGATCCCACCTTGGGCTGGAGGAGTGGGGTTTCTTAATGGTCATCTCGTCTATACGTGCCTCATAGATTCTGTTGATGGCTGTGTTTCCCAATTCACACATCAACTGACGGAAGAGATAGGACACACACACACAGAGTTGTGTTTGCAGTGAATGTAGGAAGCATGATTATTCAACTTTTTGAAAAACATGTGTCCCTCTCTGTAATTGGACTGTGACAGACAATGTTTCTGAAGTCTTTGTAGACTCACCCTAACCAGTTCTGGTTCCCAGGAGTCCAGGGTAAGGGAGCGTACTTTGGAGAAATGCACACCCAAACTCCTGTCACAAGGAGAGACAGGAGAAGGTTAGTTACGTATTAGCGTGTACGTGTGCATCTCACAGAACTGGTTCAATCAGAAACACTTCACATAAGGATTGGGTTCGGGATTGAATGAGGGTTAGGATTATGACTGGGATAAATGTATGCACGAATGTTAACATATTGGGTTTGGTTGAGGTTAGTAAATGTAGGATTATTTTCAGACAGTCAACTTTGGCGTCACCATTTATGTAAGTAATGGTGAGTAAACGTTTGTGTGTGTGTGTGTGTGGGGGGGGGGGGGGCGGCTTGCCAGTCTCTCTGAACCCTACCTGTGTATTCCGGAGCAGACAATACAAAGGGTAATCCCCAGATTAATGGAGGCCCAGTCCGGACCAGCCTCCCCACAGTCACAGCACTGCCTGTTCCCAGGGATGGCCTGAACCTCCTCCAGAGCCTGTCGCCCTCCCATCTTCTCCTGCTCCCCATACATCCCTCCCCCTGGGCTGTTCCCCGAAACGGAGCTGCAACGTTCCCTCTGGGAGGGGGGAATGTGTGTAAAGCGGATGAAAATAAAGCAAAGAGGTAGACACACAAAAGAATAAAAGCAAGTGTATTGATGGCATTGGATGACAGTTGACGACACTTTCTGTTAACGATTGACCTTCAACCCAATGAACCAAAATGTTTCCACATGCATTATTGACAGTAAAGCATACTAAAAGCAGTATGATCCATGCAAAGTTGTCCTTCACGTCTGCACTGATGACCTAAAGACTCCCATTGTCATAGCCTGTTAAACTGCAAACCCTTACACTCCATCAACAAGGCCAGACGACCCCCATTGACACTCTCTGCCCCATGACTTAAATTCTACTTAATGCATCACATTAATGCACTTCCTCGGACTTCCTTCTTGAACATTGCACTTTGCTTTTTATTCCGTAAATGTTTGCACATTTTATATTTACTGTGTCATTTCAATTGTTTACCTATTACCACTTACTGTGTTTTCTGTCATGCACCATTGCACCAAAGCAAATTCCTTGTATGGGTAAACCTACTTAATAATAAAGCTTATTCTGATTGCTCAAAAAATGATTCAAAAAGTTCTAGGTCTGGTCTGCCTAGCTGTCCATTCAACAGATCTGTGCATTTGTGTTGCTATTTCCGTTTCAACCTGTAAAGGCTGGCCTATGTAAAGCCAACTGTGTGTATGTATGGGTGTGTGTTCTCACTGGGCTGTTTGTGTCTTCTCTCCGTTCCTGAAAGGCTGAGGCGATACTGTTCTGGACCGCGCTGATCCATCCCTGTTGCTGATGTTCTGAGTCAGCCTGTAACATACAGCTCCTACACACAGACACACGCTTTACATTTCACATTTATTCCCATTCAAAGTCCTTAACCCCTGCCCCTGCCCCTAACCCTAACCCCCATAAATCGAACCATCACCCTAAACCCTATTCTCTTTGCCAAAAATATAATTTTTCAGTGTAAACCATCTCTGCTAGTCCAAATGTTCCTTGCATGCATGTTTGATCCTAAACAGGAGAGTAAGACATGTGGAAAACCCACTGTAGACTCACTTAGCTGGAGAGACCACCTCGAAGCAGAATCGCCTCTCGTTGTCAATGCAGACCTTCACTGTGCATAAACGCAGGTCATCCATCACTACCGTGGGCTGCTCCTGAGAGAACGTGGGGGATTTGTTGTCTCTGTATCAGCACGAATCACTATTAAATATGCATTGAAAAGTAAAGCAGTGGCTTTGAACATTCACCTTCAATTTCTTCTGATAGACCAGTTGATTTTTCTGAATAGAGAACCAACGCCTGAAGTGTTGAGACAGAAGATCAAAGAGATCAAAAAGAAACATGCAATCATCTGCTTATTTGTGATTCTACCCATCACCTTCCTTGGCTCAAGCCTTAGAAACTAAAAGGGAAAGAGCAGGTTAGAAAGAGAGGAGTAGAAAGAGAGAGAGAAGGAAAGAGCAGGGTAGAAAGAGAAGGAAGGAGAAAGAGTGGGGTAGAAAGAGAAGGAAAGAGAAAGAGAGAAGGAAAGAGCAGGGTAGAAAGAGAGAGAGAAGGAAAGAGCAGGGTAGAAAGAGAGAGAAGGAAGGAGAGCGGGGTAGAAATGGAGAGCCAGGTGGAGGTAACATACCTGCTCCAGGTCTTAAAGGCATTGCTAGCTCTCTTATACAGGTACCCCTCCATGGCGATACCGTTGGGGGCGTCGGCGCGGAAATCCATTAAGGAGTTATCGTACGACACGTCCTGCGAACCCAAAGCCAGCACACGCATCACCACGGGGAAGCCGCGTTACTAAATACCCACGCGATCCCGCGATGCCGCTCGATCGCCAAATCCCGTGTAACCGCGCGGCGGCCATGTCTGTTTCGCCCGGCGCAGCTCGGTACCTTTTTCTTGATGGCGGCGTGTCTCTGTTCCATGTCCCTCTTCTCCCGGGCCGAGTTCAGAACCAGCTGGGTGTGCTGTGTGACAAACACACGGGAGACGCACCAGGGGGTTCAGACGCAAGCAAGTAGAAACCGGGGGGGGGGGGGGGTTCAAAAGGCATTCACACGAGTGTGGCTGAGTAAACAGGCTTTATTTTACCGCAGGTTCGGGGATGGGAAAGGAGGATGTGCCAAGTACAATATGAGCGTTTAAAGGCAGTGGACAACGTCACAGAGAGAGTGAGCGTGTGCACGAGGGGTCAGGAGTAGACCAGGGAACCCGATAAGGGGTCGGAAATGTCACAATGAGCGTGGACAGCGTTCGGGTGGAGGTCAGGGTCTCCGTCCGTCACTCTAGGCTTCCTCCTCTGGGGGGAAAGAGGAAGGAGGAAATGCTGGACCTCCCCCAAACTTCCAGTCGTTGCCTAAATGATCGAGGAGAACCCTCCAGCATTCTAGCTAGCAGCATCCAGCGTTACTCTCTTTCTTTCTAAATATATATATTTACATATACACACACACACACACACACATGTATTTCAGGTCTTTCTAGTGTGAAAGTGTAGAAGCACTTTCATCTATTTTATGTTTAGTCTCTCATTTACAAATATTTTCTAACTTTTTAGCCATTTCCTGTTACTACATATGAAGTGCTAAAACAGACTTGTGGCTTCAGAAGACTAGTGAATGGTGACTTGTTTCCGGTTTGAAGTTGTTCTTTGACTTGCTGGCTGACTAACCTTTCTGTTAGTCTAAGTCTACTGTTTGGATGCAGCCACACAAACATTTACTTTCTCAGTCATGTGAAATGTTTCCTGTTGCTGGTGCCTACATGGTTTCCTGTCACCATCACATTGTGACATCCTCTGTCCCTCCTGACAACAGCGGTAAAACGAACCCAGTAAAACCATGGAATCAGCCGCTGGAAATGGCGCTTTTCAAATCATCCCTCCGCATATCCCTTTCAGAGGATGAGAACAACCCCTCCCCCGTTTGCTTTCTACAGTAACCAACGCCAACTCGCTAAACTCATTCGATCACTTCCCCTCCCGACATCTGAGAACAGTCCTCCTCTATAGCCCCGCCCATACATTGCTCTACACATCACCTCATCGCTGAGACTGCGTCGGTATTCGTCCAGCTCGGAGAGGGACTGGTGACCTTGCTGGAAGAACTGGGACTGTGCGTCCATCATGGACACCATCTGACAGAAGGAAGACACAACGAGGGATCATCATGCTACCAGCCTGGCTGCGAAACAACACGCCCGCACCTAGGGATCACACACCCACGGCCGCCTCAAGTAAACAAACCGTTCCGACATTTTACGGTTTTCACAGGACATTTCCGCCATGAGACCCACCGCCATCAAGATGTCCGTCTTCTTCTTGGCTTCAATTACATTGATCTGGGGGGGGGGGGGCAGAGATAGGGACAGACAGAGATAGAGGAGGTTACATGGGTGTTGTTATGTCTTACTGCAGGGCAAACCCTCAAGTTATAATCAGCCAGCCAATGGGAAGCCCTCAGCACGCCGGCCGGTGACGAATAACCCAGTCCCCCGACACACTGAAGCGGACCCCCGGACCGGAGGGTACGTCCCCGTCCTTTTCCTCCAACCTCCGGGAGGCTCTCACCTGCAGGACGTAGTCCAGCGCTCCACAGCGGAAGGTCTTACGGGCGTTCAGGAGGGCGTTGCTGGCCTCCTCTACCTCGTGCTGTTTCCCCCGGGGGGCCTGGGCGTTTCTGCCCAACGCCGCCTCCAGGGTCTCACTGCCCCGCTCGAACTCCTTGCGTACATCCTTGAACCGACGCACATCCCTGGAGGCAGGGGGAAGGGGAGGTGAAAAGCCGGCGAGGATTAGGGGGTGACGTGAATGAATGTAGGGAGAGGTCTTTTATAGGCCAGAGAGTGGTGGGACTGGGTGAGTGAAGGGAGAGGTCCTTCCAGACCAGAGGGCGTTGTGACTGGGTGAGTGAAGGGAGAGGTCCTTCCAGACCAGAGGGCGTTGGGACTGGGTGAGTGAAGGGAGAGGTCCTTCCAGACCAGAGGGCGTTGGGACTGGGTGAGTGAAGGGAGAGGTCCTTCCAGACCAGAGGGCGTTGGGACTGGGTGAGTGAAGGGAGAGGTCCTTCCAGACCAGAGGGCGTTGGGACTGGGTGAGTGAAGGTTGTGAAAGCAGTCAATAGGGCTGAATAATGAATGTGTGCCCGACTCACTCTTTCACAAAGTTCTGCAGCTTCAATTTCACCGACTTCTGTATGGCCTCAATCACTTCCTGGAGGGAGGCACAAGGTTACATTACACAACGTTTTACGAGACATATCAAAGAAGACAGGAGATGCTCTTATTCTGTGGTGTATACTATCAGACATCAAAGGCGGAGTGCACCACGTTTTCAAAAACGATTGACACATGTTCCCGAATACGTTGTGTGCAGTGCTCGTGCACATTTCCCCGTGATCAACAGCCACTATCCGGCGAGGAACGTCTTGAACACAGCCGGTGTAAATTCAAACGTCATGGAAAGGAGCACGTAACCAAAGATAAGTCTATCTCGTGTTTTATTCTAGCGCTCGTAATGTCAACAGCGCCTCAGAAACCTGAACTGTAACGGTCATCGCTACAGTTAGAGACACTGAAAGTCAGCAATAGACGTGAGGAGGCCAACTCACCCCCTGAGCTTCTAGAATCACTTCCAGCTTCTTGGAAAATTTCTGTAAACACCCCTGTGGGGAAAGAAATAACCACAGCCTGAGTCAGTTGAACCTTTTCCTTCATCCCTAATTGAATACAATAGAAGAGAACTGCTACTTCCCTACACAAGAACCTGTGACACCACATATAATCACAGCCCTGCATCACGCCATACTGTACAGTACATACACTATGTACACTGATCCTAGGTCAGATCTTAGCAGGCCATCATTATACTCACCCCCATAATGTTGTCGTCGGAACAGTGGTGGCCCAGCTCTTTGAGACCCGTCACAAAGCCCTTGCTGGTCTGGCAGTAAACCTTGCCGGCCTCCAGCATGGAGTGGCATTGCTTGACCAGCTACACAAACCCACAACATGTGTCAGGTCCAAACGGAGAATGGGAGTGTAGAGTTGCACAACAAAACACAACGATCACACACACACACACGCATCTGACACAACAAAGGCATCCATTAAGGTAACATCATACGTACACAAACTGAAAAGGTTAACCCACAGAGTTAAAATGCGTGTCTAAATTTGACCTACTTTCACATAACAAGGAACTCGTTCCGCGTGGATTTATAAAAAATGCTTTTGTAGGGGTCAAATTAGGCATTAGAGTAGACAATGAACTACAATAGGAGCTTTTTTTTAAACCCTTAAAAGACTAACAAAAAAATACAACAATGATCAAGTTAAGATCTGGCATCTGTAATAGACACACGCATCTACATATTTTCCGCACAGCACCAATGGTTAATTCAGACTATCAAGTGATTGAAAGGTCAATGTGTGGTCAGGAACTGTTTCTTCGGTAACAATAGGCGTGGGGAAGCAGTACTAGATTTAGTTCCCTGGCGTTCAGGTAAAGCTCAATCTCTATACACAGGAAAGGGATCTGGCAAAAGCTGACCTTAATGCTTCCTGTCCCTTTGAATGGCAGGGGGTGTAAAAGTTGTAACTTTATATACAGAGGTCTGATAATAGGAGCTAAGTAGCAAAGTGAGGAGCTGTGTGTCTGCGGAAGTCTACAGAAAGTAAGAAAACATAACAAATTGACCACGAGGGGACGTACCAACTGGAAAAACGTGGTATTCTGGCTTAGGGGTAGGTTTAGTTTAAGTGTTATCGTTTGGGTTTTGGGCATTATGGCTAGGCTACGTTTGGGTAAAAAAGGTTAGATTAAAGGTTAGAGTTAAGATTAGATAAAGGTTAGGATTATGGATTGAAAGATTAGTGGGATTATATGTGTCCTGTCGCCATCAGGCTCCAGTCAAGTGAGAGACTGGTAACAACCGGGCGACAGCAACTCGCATATGAAGGGCGCTGGTCGATACCCAGGTGCCCTGCAGCCAAACCCCCACAGGTACGTAGTGGACTGGGTGTGTATGCAGCTATTACTATACTTGTCAGGACCAGACCAGACCTATTATAGTAGATCATGACTAGTTAGGTTAGGGTGCCCACTACTAGAATTTATTTTTAGTCTTGGGGTTAAGGTCAGAAATCAAATGAGGTTTGGGGTTAGAATTAGGAGGAAGGATACATTTAGGGATTAAGAGTTAGGACAATCAATTCCAGTTGGGATTAAATGCAGTTTTTTTTGTGGGGGGGGGGGGAAGTGGGTGTTGAGGTTAGGGTTAAGATAATAGGATATTATGTATTATGAACATAGGAGAATCGGACGCTGATGTTGGGGTGATTGATCAAATGGAGTGAGCGAGATAGCGTGGTTACTGTAAAAAGCAATGGGGGTCTTCTCATCCACTGAGATGATTTAAACTGCGCTATCTCCAGCGGTTGGTTCCATGGGTTTACTCGTTAGTTTTAGCACTGTGGTCAGGAGGGACAGAGGACATCGTACACAACAAATGAACATAGGGGTGTCTGTGTCAGCGTGTGCGTGCGTGTACAACTCTTACCTTTTCCAAGCGCGTCTCCAATTCACTGACATCTCCTTCTACTACTTCAATGGCGGCCCTGAATGAAACACAAAGACTGACACATTGAGCCACATCCAGTAGGCAGAAGGTCGTGCCTTCTCCGACACCCTGCCTGGGCAATAGCACCTTGCACTGCTGCACGCACAGCGTCAAAGCCACAGTAACAACAGCCAAGGCTCCTTCAACCGCACACCGTCGACTGTCTGTAACACTGGTCGCCACGGCAATTTTGAGCACTAACACCTGACAACAACAGCACACGCATTCCAGCACTGGGTAACCACGGGGAAAACCTGTGCCATGGCCAGTGGACACACATTAGCCGCTGTGAATCTCTGTCTGTGAATCCTCACGGTTTGCCTCTCGTTCTGTCTCACGTCGACGGCTCGCCAGTGTGGTTTCCGCTGGCTTCCACCGAAGACAGAGATTCTGAGAGAAAGAGGGGGGGGAGGGGGGGGGCCTGAACTGACAAAGCGTCGTGAAGAGACCCGTGGGAGAACAGACAGTGTCAGTCCGTCAGCCGGAGGGGATGCAATCCCGGGGCCCATGAGCTCAGTACCTTTCATATTCAAATGACCCAGTGTGACAGGAGTACCGGCACCGACTGCCAAAGGTTTTGTGGGAGAGAAAGAAACCCAAGCAAGTTCAGTCGACAGTGTGAGCCTGTCTGTATGGGATGCTAGCACTGCGCTAGAAAGGTGTGCATACCCCTGGACTTGATCTGTACATGCGGAGACGGAGAGAGATCTCGAGTTTCCGTCATGAAACGCACTCCCTCCCTGCACGCGCAAAAAAAAAAAAAAAAAAAAATATGTTTCCTGTCTCCGGTTTATCACCTCAATCTCTCGCCTCACTTCCTGTTGCACTCCACCTCCCATGGTAACCGAGCAACAGGAGGCAGCGGTTTAAACCGTTGCCCAGAGTAAATCTGCCTGTCAGTCTGTACCTGGTACCCTCTCCTCTCCTGTCTATCTTTCTCATCCCACCGCTCTGTTCTCTCAAGTCCTTCTCTCACTCTAGCTGTGTGTCTACGCGAGCTCCTGCCCATACGGCCTATTTAGTTCAAACCAGGCCGATGTCGGAAACCTTCTCCTCCCCCTATGTTCCGACTCGCGCTCTCCGTTCTCAGTCAAACACGAGACCTCAGCGCTGCAGAATGCATCACCGGCAGCCACAACCAGTCACACTTTCCGACCCTCAGTGACTCCCAGATAGACACGTATTCAAGAAAGAAGGTCAAGGCAGAGAGAAAGGAGAGGGAATTGGCGAGAGGAATCGAACAATACTTGTAAAAAAAACAGAACACAAGCGCATCCAGGGCAACACAGAACGGTGAAGAGAACACACCAATGTCACTTGTTCTGTGTTGCCAGCCAACGATCAGAGCACACCAAATGCAACAAACCCCTTTTTATTATCTTAAAAACCACAACAAAATCTACCTCCCTTTTGGTATGATATTGTTTTATAGTGTCTTTTTGACTCTCTGAAAGGGATTAGTACAGGCAGAACTCCAGGGTTGATTTGTTGCATTCCTAAACAGACTAACAACCTGGACTTGTAACTGTCTGAGTGCCCTGGAATGTAAATGTCCCCCGCTATGTAATTGGGAGGGGCGAGGGTTTATGGAGCGGTCTCAGTCCATCGTTCCATTCGTGCATACGTATGTCATGTCTCAGGTTTTCTTGGACGCCACCAGCCCGATTTTAACTACACTTCGGTGAGATAGTAACCTTGACATGGTGATCCGTTCAGGTACTTTTTTCTGATAAGTACCAAAAATAACATGGCCGCTACTGAACACTAAACAGTCACAGTAGACATTTTCGGGATTTTGCTTACTAGATGAATAAAACCAACTTACAACGATTGAAATAAATAGAGACTCTATTAATGCAATGTCTATGTATTCATACCTATCTTATAGCCAATACATGCATGGATATTAATAGAAAAACCTAAATGGAAAGGGAGTAAGATTAATATTGACTCTGCCTGTTGTTGATGCTGTTTAATGATGGATGTGCTACAGTGCCAATGAAATGCTTCCTTTATAGCCTTTCTTACTACAATCAACAAGTTGTATATATCCACTCTTTCACTCACACACACACACACACAAAGCCAATTTATTCAATGTGAAAAGGAAGGGTTTGTCTCCTTTTCTCAAGGCTCACAGAGAAGAAGTACGGGTCATTCGCTGGAAAAAAAGCTATTCCACGCAACAAGTATCACCCTATGTCCATTACATGTAGAGCTGGTTGTGCTGACAAGCTAGCATGGTTTGACAAAATGTAGGCGATACAGCATCTATTCAGATTGTCCAGGATGCGTTTACTTTTTTTTACCATTTCTCTATTTCCTCTTTTGGAGGTTGCAAGCAGGACTTAAGTCATGACTTTGCCCATTTGTAATCGTTTTTGTTATTATCTACACAATCAACTGATAAACAAACGCTTGAACTTTAGCTGTAATAAGTTGGTAGTTACATAAATGTAGCGTTTACAAACTTCCAAAGCTCTGACCTCAGATTTTGCTTTAAGTTATTTAAATCCTTAAAGGTTAATCTTCACCTACCTGAATCGGGGGGAGTCTTTGAGACACTCTTCAAAATCCAGTTTGACAGTCATCCTTCAGTTGTTTTAAAACAAATAACTACTACAATTGTTGAATGTGACCTGGAGGAGCAGGGAAAAAGATGGGTTAACACTTTTTTCTGCATTTTATGAAGTTTTTACTTAACGAAGAATAATCCACATGTACATATTTAATGTATATTATATTGTTTTGAGGCTTGGAAATATATATATATCGTGCTGTCGTGAGTTATATTATTATTCCAAATACATCAACACATTAGATGTCAAAGTTCTTGAATCGCGTTTCTCTCTTCCGGGACTAACAGGATATTAAGCGTACTAAACGGGTTTAGATAAACTTAAAAAACAAAATAAGAGCAATCCATTCATTAAGATAGTCAAGTTGTTCCACCTCGCTCATGCTACTCTTTTGGTATCTCCTTTTCTGAGTGTTTGCGCCAGGAAAACGAAGAAATGCCGCAAAATCCCCATTGACAAAGTCGATCCTTCCACCGTAAATATTCCAATGCCAAATTAATAAAATCACCTGCACGCGTCCTTCATCAAAAAAAAGATTAAACAATCAATGACATTTCCCTTGAGAATCGCCTATGGTGGCGAGTCTGAAAATGTACGGAAAGAACCTCCTACACAGCTCGCCTGCTTGCCGCCTTGGTCCACCCCTTCACACTATTTCCGGGTATGAAACTGTCACTTCACTAGGCATTTCACGAGGCACATTTTTGTGGTGATGATCAGCCTAGTTTCTAGTGCCTCAGTCAATCATTCAATCAAGATTCATGTACTTTGATGAGAAGGTATGAAATTACCACTTCAAATACACACATAACGCCCCAAAAAACGTTCCCTTTCCACAAACCATGACTGTAGCTATATTCCCAAACCTACATTTCATGCTTAAGGAAGGATGACAATATTCGAAGGTATGACCTCACAAGGATAACCTTACCCACCTGCCTAACCATAACCCTGAAATAGCCTTCATCCTAGTGTGGACTAGCTAGAAAAAAACTGTTTTTATTCTTTGTGAGGACTTCTGGACCCCTTATTGAGATCTAACACACATAAAATCTCCTTCTCTATCCAAGAGGACTATTTCTAAACTGAATGTAAAAACGTCTACATAAAAGTCCAACGCGAGAATAGCCTCTACATGATAACAACATACAGTTATTTCTGCATAACTAGCGAAGTTTGTCATCCGCAATAGCTAGCCTGCGGTGGACTGGCCAAGACAGACCTATCATTAGTCTATTGAGACCCGTTATTTTTGTCTCAGTGCATAAGGCAACCCACAACTAGTGATTACAGATACACATAGCCTATTAAAACATCAACTCATACACACACATTTGTTTCTCAATGTTTGTGGAAACCAAAACATTGATTTCCTATTTTCCATATCACCTAAACGTAACCCTTCTATTAACCTTAACCTCAATAACCTAACATTCATGCCTCAAAGTAAACGAACCCTAACGCCTATCCCTTTAGCCCTAAAACCTAAAACAAACAACAATTCTAAAACGAACGAGGCCTTTTTATATTGGTAAATAGTTTGCATGCAGGTCTACAACGTTTTCGAGAATATACGACATCAACATATCGTCTTAACACATCCACCACCAGCAGAAATGTTCAGGACCTATTGGCAGGTGAGTGTTACAAGTGCTACAAACTGGGGCTCAGCAAGCATCACCTGACCAGAAAGGGCGAACTGCTCTCCCTTGTGACCAAAATACGTAATTACATTACATGTGCTGGCCGCTGGTTACGCTGCTTTGAGTGTAAAATCTGCCTTTAGCGTAGGTTATCTCACTCTTTAATCGGCTTAGTACAAGTGCGTAATGACGCGTACGTAACCCTGAGGTGCAAATAGTGGCCTGTCCAATATAATGTAAATACAAAGGGTAAATAGACTGAACAGTAACTATCTTCCACTGTCTCCCCCTCTCTGTCAATATAGATATATATAAATATATATAAACATAAAAAATATATATGCACACACCCCACCACTCACCATATATAAACCATTTTAATCCAACGATTTTCAGCAGTAAGGAGTGTGGACATCACCAGCATTGACTGAATACAGGCCTTATCTCTGGTATAATTATATCACAAATCCAAAAAAACAATGATATCGATACACATTTATACCCGTGGTATAGTCATTCAGCATTTAAGTTTTCTCTCTCTAGATATCGCTCACTATTTTAATCGTAATAATTCGGAAGGTGGTTTGTTACGTCGAATTTGCGATGGTTAAGGGCTATTACGCACGACGCACCACGGAGTGCCTAGATACAAGCATTCACAATATGATATTAGTCATATACCACAAATCCCAAGGTGCGGGCCTTGTTGCGGGCCTTGTTGCGGGCCTTGTTGCGGGCCTTGTTGCGGGCCTTGTTGCGGGCCTTGTTGCTATTATAAATCTGTAACCAAAGCAATTAGAACAGTCAAAATACCATGGCTTTGTGCCAAGCCGCATACATGAGCAGAACCACCTGGTGACGTGTGTATTATATAAATATGTAGGCCTATATATGTATATATATATATTCATTTATATAGTTTGTGTGTGTGCATATATACAACATATACAGCCGGGTTAGTGTTTGAAAGGTTAACAAACTCAAGACGGACTAAACTTGTTTCATTTCTGACGTCATCATGTAATGGGCGTGATAGCCTTTTCATGAAAGCTGTTCATGTCTTGTAGAGTTGCTATGTAAATAAAATCACATCCGACCGCTCTTTTACAATCATTTGATCTGGGTTATCTGGCGTATGCGTTTATGAAGGGAATGAATAATAACATTTAATAATCATAGCCATTTTGTTTAAATTGTCTATTGTGTGGATATTGGTTCGGGTTATTTTATTCAACATTGTCTGTAAGTGATCCCCTGCCCTTGCCCTACTCAGCAATCAGTGTTCCACAAATCTGTCATCATTCCAAAGACACGCGTCTTCGTGGAACGACAGACGCGAGCGCAATAATATGCCAATGGGGGTGTGTGCACATAGCTAGCAGGGAGCGGAGCAGTGAAGAGTTATTTAGCGAGATTGATTTTTTTTCAGTTATTTAGCGAGACTGATTTCTTTCTTCACTGAAGGGAATATCAGCAATTAATACATAAATAACGACGTAGTGAAACTATTTGACAGCTCTCTGAATTCAGCTAA
Source organism: Novumbra hubbsi (assembly GCA_016801125.1). Lineage (NCBI taxonomy): Eukaryota > Metazoa > Chordata > Actinopteri > Esociformes > Umbridae > Novumbra > Novumbra hubbsi. The sequence continues at coordinate 16,326 of JACXGK010001105.1, read as the reverse complement.
AGACATGGAATAGCCTGACGCATGCATGCATGTAATATCTGTCTCGAATCGCTGCAACAAGAGCCGCATAGGCTATTTCATAATGCGAGCGTGACAACATTGTAAACGGAGGAAGAAATAAGGGTGGATAACGGAGGGCCAGTCCTAGCGGTTCACCACTATACGAGCCAGACCAAAGGCGGCGAAGAGCGGGCCGATACAGCAGTATGTCGAACCGAAAACATCGGGACAACCAAGAGATATGCGCTCGTAAGGTCCGGGAGCTTGCCCAGGCTGGAGTAAACAAACACTGCTTCGAGTGCAGTCAACCCGGGGTGACTTATATCGATATCACCGTTGGCTGCTTCGTTTGCACGTCGTGCTCTGGAATGCTGTGAGTAGCCTATAAGCATACATAAGGGAATTCTGGATAGCTTCTACAACATGCAAATTGCGAATATGCCTATTATAATAATCATGTCTGGTGCATCTAGATAACATGTGTGTTTGAGTAGAACAGTAGTATTGAGTAGAAAGCGAAACTGTAACATGTGGCCTGTTCCACAGGCTACCCATATTAATTTACGCGGTGTTTCTTCCTTCCCTTGGTGTAAATGTTTAGGCTACTTCCTTTGGCTACAGATAATCGGACTACTACTTTATCAGTTTCAGGCGTGCCCGTTAATCGTGCTCGTATTACGTTTCATTTCGTCATGGCCCCAGGTTTGGCGACTCTTTTAGCCTTATGTCTTGTGTTCTGCATGCAGACTTGCTAGCGTAGGACCCCAGCAGATGAGACTGGATGTGGGACATTTCATAAGGTTTCACAAAATCGCAATGGCGATGTTTCAGCACAGGTTTAGAGTCTTTATTCACGAGAATAAACTTAATGTTGTCTCACTTCAATGATCACGAACACTCATGTCTAAACAGGAAACCCTTTGCACACTGAATGAACAGTTTTTTTTATCCTGTATGCATTCACCCTTCTCTACATGTGCACCATCACCATTGTGAAATAAACAATACATTCTGTTACACCCTGTTCTCACTATCAGCTTCCCCATAATCAACTTGTAACATTTTAATAAGCTGCATCCCTTTTCTCATTTAAACATATCATACCTTTTTACCTAGTTACGTGGTGTAAATGCTGGTTAGCTGGTTATCGTTTTTAATTGTTGTATTTTTTCTTATCTATTTTCTCTAAGGAGGGGACTTAACCCTCCCCACAGAGTCAAGTCTATATCCATGACAACCTTCTCCCAACAGGAAGTGGAGTTTCTGCAAAACCATGGCAACGAGGTGAGTGACAGGCAGGATGCCGTCAAGTGGGCTTGTGGGTGGGACTTTTTACACCTATGTCTGCACCAATCTGCACCCCATCACAATTCTGTACTAATCCTCAATGCTCATCTTGTAATTTAGCTGGATAATATTTCAGTGGTGGGGAAAAATTAACAAAACAATTGTGATGCATATTTGACATTCAATATTAAATATGCACGCTTTTTAAGAAATAACGCAGGTATTAAAATTGTATAGATATTACAAAACAGAAATATACATCCTTGGTTAGAGGCTACTTGAAGAGGGATTGAGTCCAGGATGAGGTAGATTTATCAGTATCCGTAAGGAGCTGTATTTTTATTTATTTTTATCAGTTCCAAACATGTTATATCTTTCTTTATAAGCTAGAAGAGCATGTCTCTCTGTCTTGTCAAACTAGTAGACCAGCCCTTCCTAGCTGCTGGTTGCTTGCTGTTCTGGAGGGATGCAATCTCTCTACACACTGCCCAGTTTGTGCAGTAAGGGGAATCAAACAGCAGTTACGCCCAAACTTTATAATTGTTTCTGTGTGTGTGTGTGTGTGTGTAAGTGCCTGCGTGTATGTTTGTAGTTTACTTACACTGCAGTCTTTTAGCAGACGCCATTTTTTTTTTAGAGCGGCTTAGTCTATTGTTTATGTTGTGCCACATTTGCGTGTGTGTATGTTTGTGTGTGTATGTGTGTGTACGTTTGTGTGTGTATGCATCTCCATGCGTGTCTGGAGGTGGGGAGGAGGACCTGGCTGTGTGCCTTTGATCCAAAGACCGACGGGTGCTCCGACACGAGGGACTCCCAGAAACTGAAAGAGTTCCTCCAGGACAAATACGAGAAGAAGAAATGGTGAGAAGCTCGGCGGTCGCACATTAAGACCCACAGAATACGGAGCACTACAGCACCTGGACGGAATCCCACCGCTCAGTCGTAGTTGCCGTTTAAGTTAAATACGTTCGATATACGCATACATCATTTCCAGGGGCAACGTGTGTACTTAGTCCCGATGCAATACAACGCGTGCCCTTGAAATGTCTTCTCGACATTGAAATGCTCTCCAGGCATTTTTCGAAGAACAAGAATCGTAAGGGGCTAGAGGGACCCTGGAGTCCGCTGGGCATACAGACCGCACCCCCCTCCCACGGCCCTTCGGCTGCCCAGCCCCTCCCCCAGTCCGTGACCTCATCGGCCAGGATGACTCGCACGCTGGTGAGCCACACAAGCCCTCGCAAAGGGCTGATATTAAGCTATTTATTTATTTATTTACGAGACAATGTGGAGAGATAGAGAGAGGCGGGGGGAGGGAGGGAGGGGGAGAGTGATAGAGTGAGGGAGGAGAAGGGGTGATGATGAGGGGAGTGTAGAAGGAGGAGGGAAGCAGTGCAGGAGAGATCTAAAGAGTACCGTCCGAGACGCAGCACAGACGGAGATGGACGACCAAAGGGGAGGAAGGCCCTTCCGGGTCGAATCCACGTCGAAAATAAAAAAGGCTGAATAAAAGATCAGGCCATCATGTGAGCAACACACCCGCTGACCCGCGTCGACCGCCTGCTTCTCCCCCTTGTCTCCCATCTTGTCCAGCCCCAGTCTCAGCTCTCATCCTGGGGGGACAGAGTCCCGACCATCTCCCCTGCGGACACGAGGGCGGACGTTTTCACCGCTCGTGCTCCCTCGCGCTCCCAGAGCTTCCGGGACCCCCCTGTGAAAGGTACACCCTAACCCTTTTCCTGGTGTGAGTGACGGCCAAGACCACGTCGTGTTACTCGCTTCCGTTCCCCTCGCTTCTCTCCTTAAGTACGTCTGTTTTCTGTCTCTGTGCCTCCCACTGTCGCCCTCTTAGACTCCATGATGAGTGGTATAGAGCGACAACGTCCAGGCTCTCTGTCTTCGGCGCTGGGGCCCCAGAGACACGCTCCTCCCTTCCCTGCCCTGCCGAGGCCCTCAGGTACCCAGCGCACGCTCGCCCGTGGTTGACTTGTGGTATCTTTTGCTTCCTGTGTATCTCACCTTTTCCTCCCCCTTTCTTAGCTCTGGTTCATCTTGTATCTTCTCTGTCTCTCTTTCTCTCTACCTTTACCTCTTTAGCCAGTAACACTTTCAAAAACAACCACGTTTTAGGTAAGGCATTAACCCATTCAGTATTTCTCTGTGTCCCGAATGGCCATTCATTAGTTACCATAGACAAAAACACAGTAGAATGCAATAGAAAACAGTAGAATATAACACTTTGGTGGCAGGTAATAATGGTCTGTAGTCCCGCGCTCCTCTGGGTCCATGTCAGAGTGTTTCTCCTATATTTGATGCACGGCCAGGTCGAGGAGAGAGCACTATTCCCAGAGAGAGGACAGATAGGGAGAGAGAGGGGTAAGGAAAATAACAAGTTTATGGTTATTTTTAGAGAATAGCCAAGGCTCCTTTCAACAGGGGCCCTATGGTATTTCACCATCAAGTGTTACAGCAGTGTCGTCGGAAAAGTGGGTCAAAGTTCCAAATTAGAACGCGGTGAGCCATGTGATCATGTGTGCCATGACTGGGTCCGGAACCGATCCGATCTAGGGACACATATCAATTCTGTTTCTTGATAATATATCTAGCGAAAAAAGATCTGTTTGTTCAAAGCTAACAGTGCTACAGTGGTGCATTCAGAGGGTGCGTCTGTCACGGCACAGGTCATAGGAGATGTCTCAGAGAGCCAATACAGTGCCCTGCTTTAAACGCTGCGTCTTGGTTTCGGTTCTCCCAGGCCGTTCTGGGCCCTCCTCCGGGGCCTGTGGCTCCTTCAGGGCCTTCCCTAAGTCTCTGAGTGTGGACTTTGGAGGGCTCAGCCAACAGCACAGTCACAGTGCCCTCAGCGTCGCCCCGCCCACCCCAGCAACTGCCCCCGGACCCAACACGCACCAGGACCGATACGCAGCCCTGTCCCAGCTGGACAGTATCTTTTCGGACACGACTCCTGGAACTGGGCCTGGAACTGCAGCTGGACCTGCAACTGGACCTGCGACTGGACCTGCGACTGGACCTGGGACTGGACCTGGGACTAGAGCTACAGGTGGTTGTGTGTGTGTGTTTGTGTGTGTAAGAGAGAGAGAGGGATTGTAAGAGTGAAGAGTTATCATCAGCTGCGTTGCATAACATTCTTACTTTGAATGCCAAGGTTTTGTGCAAGTGAATTATCCCCTTTGTGTTTCCAGCTTTCATTAAATCACTGTGGCTTTATTACAAAACAACCTAATTTTCACTAAACAATGCTACTCACTGCAGTTTGGCTAATGATGACATTCAGTGTATGTGTAGGAACAATGTCATTATTTCTTGTGGGATTAGTAGAGCTTTGAAATTTAAAGCAGTTGCTTGCACTGAGCACCTACAAACCGGGTACACCTTGTGGAAATACACACTCAGTCAATACTTCACTTCACTAATTCACTTTGTCTGTGAGATTGAAAATACTCATAATCGGGAAGTACATTTGTTCTCTGAAATAGACCCCTGCCTAGGCCCGTTTGGGGTTCAGACTTTCCTTATTTGGGTGTGTTTCAGCACCCCCTGATGGACTGCCCCAGTATAGCACCCTATTTGGGAATCGTCTGTCAGCCAGTTCCACTCCTGCCAGGTAATGAATGTTTAACTAAGTCCTGTTCCTAATATTTATTCTGAAAAAAATAATAGACGGTAGACTCCTTTATTTAAAATCCACCAGTCCACAATAAAAGCGACATCATTTTATATATTTAGGATATCAGCAAAACTCTTTGGTAATGTAGTGAATACAATGGTAAATTGACTTTTGAAATGTAAAGAATAAACAGGTTTTCATCCCTCTTACTCATTCTCTCCTCTCCTCCATTTTCAGCTCTCCGGGTGTGGATAATGTGTCTGGGTCGCAAACATTTGCAAGTAGGCAGAGTTTTCAGAGTAATTCCACCAATGCAATGTTATTCATTTGTTTTCAACGGGTATCCTTTTTAAGGAAGTGCTTTAAAAGACTTTGATGCATCCATTAACATTTACCTCTTTGTCCCTTAACGTCTACACCCACCTCTCTATATATCCCCTCTCTATTTTCTACTACTCATTTGTCTCTTTACTCCTCCCTGTCTTTTTACTCCTCCCTGTTTGTCAATCTACTCCTCCCTGTCTGTCTCTCTACTCCTCCCTGTCTGTCTCTCTACTCCTCCCTGTCTGTCTCTCTACTCCTCCCTGTCTGTCTCTCTACTCCTCCCTGTATGTCTCTCTACTCCTCCCTGTCTGTCTCTCTACTCCTCCCTGTCTGTCTCTCTACTCCTCCCTGTCTGTCTCTCTACTCCTCCCTGTCTGTCTCTCTACTCCTCCCTGTCTGTCTCTCTACTCCTCCCTGTATGTCTCTCTACTCCTCCCTGTATGTATCTCTACTCCTCCCTGTATGTCTCTCTACTCCTCCCTGTCTGTCTCTCTACTCCTCTTCGTCTCTCTCTCTCTCTCTCTCTGTATCTTTTCTCTGTTTTGTCTCTCTTGTCTCCGACTTCCCTCCTCAGATTTTCCCAACCCATTCAGCTCCAGTTCCAGCTCTCAGCAGCATCAGCCGGCCCTGTCCCCCAGTAACCCCTTCAACAGCAGCACCTCGGGAGGTAAGCTGCCTGTGGGGAGGTGCTCATTCAGTCGGGGGGCAAAGTTCACTAATGCAGTAACACATTCAAGTTTGCATTAAGGTACGCCTTAAGGAGTAATGCTCATAATGCTCATTACCATAGTCACATTCTCTGGCAAAATATTGTCCTTTGCCGCTTTCCTTCTAGTGGGAGTGCTGTTAACAAATGGGATTACCGTGGAATTAGTTTATACTCATTTCAAAGTGTTTATCATGACCAATTTATAGTATGTTGTTACATTGTTACAGTTTTCACAAGAATAGGTTTATAATCATATTCCTGGTTTAAAGCCTGCATTTGCCCAACCTGATGGGTCAAATTATCAATAAGCAATACACAAAGGAACTACTGCTGCCCATGAATCACATAGGTCTCTTTGTGCTTCAGATCTGCCAGTCATAAGAAGCATGTACAATCATTAGTTAATTGTGTATGTAGTAAGAAATTATTGGCGGCTGGATGATACTTTTTCAGGAGATAATTCAATGTGCTGTTTGTGATTCCACTCCCTTATGTTGTGTCCCTGTGCAGAAGACGGCAGTGGTTTCATCAGCTCTTCAACCTCCAACATCTTCCCAGCTCCCACCACCCAGAATGCATTTCTACACAAGCAGGCCAACAACCAGGGAGCAAACGGCATGTAAAACAGGGCTTTTATTTCCGTAGACATTTATTGCGTATTATTGTTTCATATTCTAAACAGAGACATTTGAGAATATACACCAACCATCAGAAAAGTACACAAAAAAATGTGACATTTTGTTTCAGTTTAAAAATTTGAATTATATAAAAATAATTAGTTGCGTAGATATGTAAGGTTGTGATCCTCCTAACTTTTCTCCTAACACCAGCCCCAAAGCTAGAGATGATTCACAGCATCTTGTTTCCATTGCTTACATAATACCAACTCAGCGCCCAGATATAGAATTTGAACCCATAATATAAGTGCTAGTGAAATTGCCATGGTCATAGAGGGTGGCCCATTCTAGTCATTCTACTTCTATGTTAGTCGTTGGATCCGGGATCATGTCAGTGCGTTTGAATGGCAATATCTGTGTTGCTTTGTTTGTAACAGCAGTGTATCATTTAATGTATTGGTCCTTGGTCCTAATGTATCTCTGGTTTTGGGGGGTGGTTGGGTTGGTAGGTTTTGCCTCTTTCCCAGCGCCAGACTCTCAACCCAAAGTTCCCCGTCCAATGTCTGTAAACCCCTTCACGGTGAGTACCACACTACAGCCACGGCACCACAACGACCATTAAGTGTGCATCAGTAGACCGCAGAGGGTTTCTGGGGGATTCGGTCCGCTAGCTGCTGAATTCTTATGCCAATGCGTCTCTCAAGAAAAACGAAACGGTTCATTGGTATTTCAGTTGCCTTTTTCAAAGCAACATGCAGGGGATGATGTACAGTGTTAACTCTCTCTTGCTGGTTCCCCTTCCCCTGTTTTCCCCTCACCCTCCTTCTTCCCCTTTACTTTCCTTCCTCTCTCTCTCAGGGGAATGTTTACCCGAGGAGAGGAACGTCGCGAAACCCTTTCATCTGATGCCGCCACCTCTGGCTCCCCCCCACTAACCCCGGCACATGAAGGGGGGAGGACTAAACGAGGAGTGAACTTGAGGAGTTGCTGCCATTTCAATGCTTTTAGAGGACTTTCACCTTTCAGAGAAAGACAATTTAATGTAGGCCCCTCCCCCCCCATTTGTGTGTGTGCGCGCATGTGTCCAGCAATGTTCATTTACGGAAAGAATGTACATGTGAGTGAGTGGGTCTGTGTGTGTGCGCGCATAGGTGCCACATGCCATATCAGAGATGTTTGAGTGACAATAGAAGCCACCTCAGGGCTCTGTGGGGTTCCTCCACAAGAGACACACACACACATTGCTCCTTCTTGCCATGTCCCGCTTCTGTGCAGCAACGGCCAGAGTCGTAAAACACACCAAATCAACTGCTTTTTCGAGCATTTGGGCATCCAGAAGTTTCCAAAAAGTAGCCAGTCCTTTAGACTGTCAGGCAGTAGGTCGGTCAGACGGACAATCAGTCAGTCAGTAGGTCAGGGTGCTTCAAGTTACAGAATAGAGAGTTCCCTCTTCAGGGCTTTTATTGCAGAACAATATGACAAGCGTGCAAAAAAAAAAAAAGAAAGAAGAGATGTAGGCATTTGTTTTTTCAGCGAGGGTTATGCCAGCCTTAACACAACGCCCTCCCGATGCATGTAGATTGGAAGAACTCTACAGACCACCACAGTCCTTCACGTGTGGCGTCGGCGGATGTGGAGAACATTGGTTTTCTTCTATGTGTTAGTTCTAGTTATTGTCGCTAGATCATCCGTGTTTTGGCCTCAGGCTGCATGCGCTTGGAAGGGCTGCGAGAGGAGAAGCTATTGAATGTAAAAGAAATGTCAATACAATAAGTGTGTACATCTCTCCATGTCTGGACCAAATGTGTTTGTTATTTTTGGTGACAACATGGGGTGAAATACAGTACTGTCCAAAGGTCTTAGGCACGAAGTCCAACTTATATCATTTATTTGGATAGTGTTTATATGTAAAAATAGCAAAAATAAAAAGAATAATATATATTATATTAATGTATTTATATATATATTTTTCTTTTTATTAAAACAATTACTACCCAAATAAATGGCCTTAGTTTGACTTTTAGGTGCATAGGACTTTTGCACAGTACTGTATATATCTTTCTAACTTTGTTTAATTTCGAAAGATTTCAGTTTAGAAATTATTTGTAATGAAATGTATCCATGTTCATAAATTCTAATAATATTTGTTGGTTCTTTAAAAAAGGGTCTCGTTTTTCTTTCTGTGTGGTCGTGTGTGTGTGTGTGTGTGTGTGTGTGTGTGTGTGTGTGTGTGTGTGTGTGTGTGTGTGTG